>WSFP011449443.1:0-19860 GCA_009831015.1 Picea engelmannii
TCATACAAATATCTTGGAATTGATATTCACCACAAGCTCAATTGGAATTATAGCATTGAGAAAAGGATTATTGGGGGATGGAAAGATTATTATGGGCTTGAAAACAATTGTAAATCAACTGATCTTTGGAGTTGGGATAAGAATAAACTCCTCTTTGATACTCTTGTTACACATTTTATTCTTTATGGATGTGAATTATTGGGCCGTAGTATCTCTCGTGAATCCTGGAGAAATATAGAAAAAATACAAATAATTTTATAACCTATAATCTCAAAATTAAAGAAAATATGCCCTATCCCATCCTCCTCTTAGAAACAAGCTTCTCCCCCATTGGGAGCATGGATATGCATAGATAACTAATGTATAAGAAAAAGTTAAACAACATCGAATACTAGAGGCTACTTAAAATTCCTTCAAAATCAAGTCATAACCACCATCGACTCAAGCGAGGATGACATAAAGACGTCTGGTCTTGGCTAAGCTACTAGGGAATCATGGAAGAAATCATTTTGCAGAATACAGATACTATTAAAAAATATGTCAAATCAAAATTTAAGGAGAAAATGTGGTGTGATAAAGAGTTAGAGGAAAAAAGAAAATTAAGGTATTATAAATATGTAATAAACCCTAATCTAGAAGATCAAAATTATCTATCTATTTTTCCAAGTGTAAAGAAAAAAATAAGCATTGCTAAGATAAGAACAAATTCTCACGAGCTCCATAGTGAAACTGGGCATTGGTCAATTCCTAAAACGCCATGGGATGAAAGAGTGTGTCACCTTTGTGATACTAAGAAGGTTGAATATGAAAAACACTTTCTCTTAGATTTTCTAGCCTATACCCATTTTAGATCTCATTTCAAAATATTTATCACACTACCAACTTTCCTAACCTCTTAACTCACAAAATTATGGTGATCTTGGAAATCTTCTCTTAATGATTTTCGAGCACATAAACAAAATTCTAAAAAATCGCAAGTAATCACTTACCCTCTTAAGGTCTGATAAACCAATTCGGTCTTAGTGGATGTTAATCATCATCATCATCATCAAAAACATAAATGGTGTTTCTGGAAATCTCGTTGTTGAGATCCACTTATCGATATGTTGTAAAAATTAAGCAAATGAATAAGAGAGAGTTTGGATCTACGAATGCATCAAAACAGAAGATGAGAAAATGAAGCCACAACACACAGAAAAAAGGACAAATCAAGGATGGAAAAACTCAGGACAACCAGTCTAAGCCGCAAACAAAGAAGGGTAATGGGAAGATGAAGAAAGACACTTGGAAGTGGTGCGAGTTCCATAAAATCCCCTGGCACAACACTGATGAATGTTGCTCAAATCAATCATTGTGGTCGAGATGAAATCCTCAGAGTCATATCTAGGTTCTGACTCTGATTCATAGTTAGATAAGGGGAAGCATATCATCGACGCAGAACCCAATGCCAAATTTGCTACCACCAAGATACATCCAAACGAACCAAAAGAGACGGAGGTAGGTGAGCGCATTTTTCACTCACAAATGTGGGTGAAGAGTGCTTCGCTACATTTAGTTGTTGATGTTGGAAGAAAAAATAACCTCATATAAATAGAGGTCATTAAGAACTTGGAGTTTCCGACAACACCACATTCACAACTGTACAACATTGGATGGCTCATTTAAGGACGAGATCTCTGCTTCAACCAAAAGTGTCTCCTACCCCATGTCATCAATCCCTTCAAGGATGAGGTATTGTGTGATGTTTCCCCACTTGAAGTTTGTGATTTTTTTTTAGGCCAGCCATATATGTGGAAACATCATGCTGTATATGATTCTAGACCTCATAGTGTCATTGTTATTGTGGTGAAAAATTGTATAGGATACTAGAGGTAGCTCCACCTACCACAATTTATTTGGTCTCAGCTAAGCAATGTAGGAAGGTAATCTCCCATACTGGGAAATTTTCCCTCTTCATGATACTCTCTTAGAGTGAATAGAAGGTCACAAACACATCCATGGCCTCCACTTAGGGCTCCTCTATGTAGTATAATAAAGTGGACAAATTCGTGGAAGAATACCATAACATATTCACCTCACCTATCGGGGCGCCTCTGCACTGTTATGTCAAGCATTCAATTGAGATGACCCATGGTACGTATTTTCCTAATGGGATAGTGTATCAATGATCTATCCTATACAATGAGGAAATCAAGAACCATATTCAAGAGTTTCTCCAAAAATGGAACATTCGACCAAGATTATCACCCTGCAGAAGCCCAATCATTATCATACAAAAGAAATATATGACCTAACGACTTTGTATTGATTACAGAGCTTTGAAAAAAATCACAATCAGAAACCAGTACCCAATTCCCCGAATTGTCAACCTTCTTGACTAGCTGAAGGTGGCCAAGTAATTTAGTAATATTGATATAAAGTCTGGTTACCACTAGGTATCCATAGAAAAAACTGATGTATGGAAGATTTCTTTCAAGTATAAAGAAGGTCTTTTTGAGTGGTTGGTCATGTCCTTTTTCTTGACGAATGACCTAGTAAATTTCATGAGGTTAATGGATGACATATTGTGGCCCTTCACCAATTCCTTTGTGGTTGTATATCTGGATTACATCCTCATCTTCAACAAGAGTTGGGAAGAAAACTTGCAGTGCATTCAATAGATCCTCCACACTATGTGGCAACACAAGATATATTCTAACTTAGAGAAGTGATCCTTCGGCATGAAAAGGGTCCAATAACTTGGATAAATATTAGATGAGCATGGTGTGCATGTCGATCCAACAAATATCCAAATCATTCATGACTGACTAGCCTTGAAAACACTAGCCAAACTTTGGAGCTTCATAGGCATTGCAAACTTCTATCACAAGTTCATGTTGGGGTTCTCCCATATCACATGGGCTCTCATCCAAGTGACCATGGGTGGTTGAAAATCCAAATTTGTGTGGGACATATCAAAACATAAATCCTTTGATGATATGAAACATCACTTATGCTCAAACCCAGTGCTCATCTTACTCGATCTGAAAAAACCATTTTAGATTGAGACTGATGCTTATGATTATGCTGTGGGTGCCATTATCACCCATCATGGTCATCTAGTGGCCTATCATAGTGATACACTCTCAGATGTCGTCCATAAGTACCCCACCTATAACAAATAATATATTCCATCATAAAAGCCTGCTGCCAATGGAAACATTACATTCTAGAGAAGGATACAACCATCCATACAGATCACATATCTCTATAGTTCATGCAAACACAAGGAAAATTTTAGAATGATCGCCATCAAAAGTGGTCCACATACTTGCAAAATGTTTACCTCAACATTAAGTATAAGAAAATGGAGCACCAATCATGTCATTGATTTTCTAAGTCAACCTCTAGTTGTAGCACTAACCACGATGCTTGACTCTTGTAGGCATGAGACCTCTGGGTGGTCCCAAATCTATGAAATTGATCCTGAATTCACTACGACCTACTAGATGTTGGCAATAGGCATGGTCGTTTCCAACTTCCATCTTCGGGATGGACTGCTATTCCATCTGGATTATCTATGTGTTCCTTCAAGCAAGTGTGCAAAGCTGATTTGGGAATCCCACTACACTTTGGCGTGGAGACGATAGTGGTGGTATTACATAAGTATTTCCATTGGCCAAAAATTCAACATGATGTTAGTAAGTATATCAGATCCTACACAACCCGCTCCATTACCAAGAGAACCATTAAAAAATAAGGACTGCACACTCCTCTACCTACTCTCAATGGGCCTTGGGAATCCATCTCGAGAGACTACATGTTAGGTATTCCCTCCACCAAGAATGGAAATGATTGTGTATTCATGGTTGCTGATCGATTATCTAATATGTCCATTCTAATCGTCTGCAAGAAGAGTATCATAGTCGAGACCACTGCCAAGCTCTTGTTCAGACGTGTGTCGGTACACTTTAGGATACAATAGAATATCATACCATATTGGGAAAATAGATTCTTGAACACATTTTGGTCGAGCCTCTGGTCGCTATTAGACGCCAAGCTCACCAAATCGACTTCCTTCCATCCTCAGACTGATGGATAGACATAGGTCTTCAATAGTATGATTGTGCATATCTTGTGCTTGTACAACTCCAAGCATCCACACACATGGGATGAGAGCCTTCCTTATGTCCAACATAGATACAATAGATCCCTCCATAGCTTGATCGACCACAACCCTTTTCAGGTGGGCCAAGGATTTCAACCATTGGGCCCCATTGATGTAGCACTGCCCCTTGCATCCACATAGGAAGAATTTCCCCATGCTTAATCTGATGTGGAAAAGGAAAACAAATTCATTGAATGGATTCAACACATTCTTCCATAGGTCCATGATATTTTTTATAAATCCAATGCTAAGCACAAGCAACACCATGACCAATACTAGGTTCCCCACAAGTTTCAGGTGGGAGACATGGTTTGGTTTCATTTGCAGAAAGAGAGCCTTACTAGAACCCATCGGAAGTTGCATCCACTTTGATATGGACCTTACACCATCACCAAGGATATGGGTGACAATGATTTTGATTTAATTATTCCCCCTTTCCTTGGCTTGCACCCAATATTCTATGTGGACCTCCTTCGGCCATATTTTCCACAACTATTGGACACATTAGAAGTGGAAGAGAAGTTGACACCTATAGAGATCAAACTTGAATGCATGGAAAATCAAACCATTGATGGATCATGGAAACACAGGTTAAGGGCACTTGCCAATAGAAGATCCAACTCTATCGAGTTGTTAAAGCAGGGAAACTACTGCACCAAGACAAGTGGCTCACCAAGCGTCAAGTTCAATAGAAGTTTCCCCATTTGATTGGGGCACTCAACGCAATGGAGAACATTTCTTCCTAAGGGGGGAGGACTGACCCAGTTGGAAATCGGTGGCCACCCACCTATTCCACTATATCAAAATACAATTTCTATCTTGGTAGTTTTTGTACGGTTTTTCGGGTCCCAAACTTTCAGGGTTGTTTTGAGGCCCTAAATGAAATATTTTTGTGTCGGTAGCATCTAACATGTATTGAAAGGTAGATGCTAGGATAAATGAAATGTGTACTCCTCGACTAGACTTTTATGACGAGGTATCGATTGCCCCAAATGGATATCATATGCAAAAGTTGCGCCCCTAGGAAGTTGACGTATCAACTACCCCCATTAGGGCTGAAAAAACTTTTGGCGTTTCATCTTCTGGGATTAGGGTTTTGGATGTTTAGGGTTTTATCATTTAATATTTATGTTAAAAATTCCTTTTGAGCCTCATTGTAAGCATCTTCTCACAAATTCATGTAGCTGTCACATCTCTTCTCATAGATAAGCTACCACCATTCTAGCGAGTTCATTTCACTCTGTATTTTCTTTTACAATCTATGCATATTTCATCCTTTAATAAAAATTGAGTATTACTATATCTATATGTTTATGTCCCATTTCTCTACTTCATTTCATTCCCTCATTTATTTGGATCAATAATGTATCTCAATCCGCTTACACCATTGAGCTACCTAAGTTATCCTATTTCCTTCATCAAAATAAAAAATTAAAAAAACAAATAAATAAATTTGATGGTGAAAACCTGTTTTAGGTGCCATCAGACTATAGAATGTTTGAAAACTAGTTTCTAGTGGGAATTCCTTGAGAATAATAATTTTGACTGTAAAAACCCTCTTGGCGCAGTTAGGCAGTTCTTGTTTGAAAACCAACTTTCTAATGGACATGATTTGCAAAATAAATAATTAAATAAATGCATAAAATCAAGCAATAAATCTCCTTTCAAGTTTCAATTTCTCTTTGAACAAATATTTGCAAGGGCTTACTGCTACCACTCCAATAGAAGCCTTATTGTCATATGTTTGCTTCAGCTTTTCCAACATAGTTCCTTTTATATCTAACAATGTGCTACAAGTTCTATAATATGTTTTTCATTTTTAGAAACACTTCACATATCCGCTATTGCTATAGAGACAACATAACTAAACAAGTCCTAAGAAATATTTGTGTTGTTACACAAGAACCAACACCAATAAGTTTTGTGGCTTCCACACAAGAATGAAATACAAAAGTCCATGAACATATCTGGTGCAAAACCTTCTACACATGTGTTGCATAAACTCTATAGAATATTGCACATCCTTAGCTTGTTGAACCTCGAGGAATTTGCTATAGAATCCCTTGCCATGGGGAACTTGTGGATGCCATATACTTTCTGCAGAAGTCATGACTTCTTAGGTAGGTGCATGTACACTTTTATTTCTATTTTTTTTTATATATTTATTGAATACTATAGGTGTGTGTTTGAAAAGATACCCGAGCCTACTTTGTTTTCCACTACTTCTTTACCATTTTTTATTTTTCTGAGGACAAAAAAAGTATTTAGTTTGGGGGGATAACATTGACCAAGGATACACTTATCATGAACACACCATCAACACCCTTGTTTTATCCAGAAGCTTTACCACACCATTTTTTTTCCATAGTCCACATCCCTTCTAGCATACCCTATGAATATCTAAGAAAAATAAGGAATAATGTTGTAGAAGTTGATAAGGAAAGGAAAGATACTGATTTTGTTACACAAGAACCATCATAAAAAATTCATGTCGATGTTGCACAAGAATTAGTTGCAGGAAATGAATATCCAAGAAAGAGAAGGACTAATGTTGCAGAAGTTGCTAAGGCAAGGAAAAACACTGATGTTGTTACACAATAACCAACATCAAAAAGTCATGCTGCTTCCACACAAGAACCACCAATAGAAAATGAAGTAACATAACAAATTTTGGGGACTATTCAGAAAAGAGGGAGCTGCTATTTTGTAAGAACTTGTAGTATAATAAGTTGTTGCATAAGTAGTTCTACCCCGATTATACAAAAGATTTTGTTGACAACAATTGTACTAAATAAAACCAAGGTAGCACCTAAAAATAAATGTGTAACTACCTTTGGAAACACTACATACTCTATTTACAGGGTTGTTGTAGATCCATTTGCAAGTTTCCTATAGATATGTTGTAAGTGACGTTGAAAGTTATCATAAATCATATATATATATATATATATATATATATATATATATAACTTCCAAAAATGCTCAATATGATCCACCAATGTGAAATAAATATTTTGAAAAATGGACAAAATATTGGTATATTTCATCAACAAAATGTTTTGTCGGATAAGACAGAATGAAAACTGTTAACAACAAACCAGGTTTCTATGCATTGGAAAAATGGAAGCACTATTCACTATTGGTTCTTACATCTTGAAGGATAGATACAAATATACAGGGTTACATGAGGACATGCAAAAATTTCAGCTGGGTGGAGATGACATGCCCAAAATTGTCATCATTTTATCATCCTTTACACATATTTTTACTTACCCATAACCCCCATATTTATCCTTCTTGATGCTTAAGACCATAACTTTTGCATAAAGTGTTTTCCATTGCATTTCTTTAGTATTTCAATTTAAAATGCGGTTAACATTAGGAGATATGTGTATTTTGTACATTTATGAATAATGGATTATTTGTAGACAAGTTGTGATAGGATATTAATTCAAGATATTATGCTATGGGTATGAAAGCTACAAGTTGAAGAA
This sequence comes from Picea engelmannii, assembly GCA_009831015.1. Classification (NCBI taxonomy): domain Eukaryota; kingdom Viridiplantae; phylum Streptophyta; class Pinopsida; order Pinales; family Pinaceae; genus Picea; species Picea engelmannii. The sequence goes on from WSFP011449443.1 coordinate 7,642, forward strand.
ATAAATTAATTAATGGTGCAAAAAATTTGTAGATCCATGTGTTGCATATTTAGCATACCACATTTCAAGAAAATGACCACCACCAATCATGCAACCACTTGGGGAAGAGAATAAAACATATAGTTTATGGTTTATTATCAATAGGCATATTTTCATGTGCCCATATGTACATATTCGTTTTTATTATGAATTTAAATATCTCCCATATATATGTCATGGATCTAGGGATTCTCACACCATTAATAATTATTTTGAATATGTTTTTGACAAGCTCTTATAACCCACATAACTTATTGCGAATTCGACTATCAAAGACATTCCAAAATTCGTCGGGAATTAACAAGAATATTGAAAATAATTTTCTATATTCTATATATTGTAAAATGGTTGTAACCACTTGAGATTCATTAATTCTTGAGTGGATCTATATTCAAACATTTTTTATTTATACTTTAAATAAAACTCATGTATAAAAGAGATGCTCGGAAAGAAAGGAGCCCTCTCTCATCTTGGATTGTAAGAATTGTTTTTTACTATAAGTATTAGTTTAATTCTTATTTATTTTGTATGTTTTTAATAATGATATAGGTTATATCGACACTCTATTCGATGGAGGCAGGGCCCACTCCAATAGAATAGAGTGTTGAGTAGTTTAAGTATCTTTTAATTTCTTGTTGTGAGATTTTATTTGTTTCCACAATTATTTATTTTTGTAGGATTGCGTTTATTTGCTAGATCATATTAATTTCTTATTACATTTCTATAGAATTATTTTTTAGATTGATTTTAATTTTATTCTCATAGATTGTAGTTGCTTGATAAGTTATATTTATTTCCATAGAATTGCAAATCATTTATAAATTAGATTTATCATTTCACTAGAATTATATTTCAGATTTATTTCTTCTAGTAGAATTGTATCTCATTTATAAATTATATTTGCAAGTTATGTTTATTGCATTTGTCTCAATAAGATTGTTCTTAATTCAATAATTATGTTTACTACTCTAAGTTATATATAGTGATCACAATGGCAATGATATGTTTACTTTCTGCAATTTAATTTCAACAAGTGTGAATTTATTTTAAGCAAGTGTGAATTTCAATTCCATAAAGAGTGAATTTTAATTTCAGCAAGAGTGGATTTCCTTTTCGAGTATAAGTGTAGATTACTTTCAAATCAACTGTGAACTTTCTTTTCTTGCAATTACCCTTATTAAATTTATTTCCTGCAAGTGTGATTGTCATTTGTGATAACATAGAACTTTTAGACCTTGCCAAAACATGTGGACCTATTTATACTATTTCTTGTATAAGTAATTGTTGAAACTACAACTACACCTTAAAAAATCTAGTGCAATAAAGATTTGTACCCTGCATATACAGTACACGGTAAATTGTAAGTTCAATCAGAACCTCGGGTTGGAAATTTAATGCATAGACTCATTACTTTCCTTTATATGATTTAGAAAGGTAATTAAAGATATTTTTACAGAGGACAGGGACAAGCCTTTGGAATTTGAAATTGATCTGAGTTCCTTTGATAGAGGAAATGAATAAAAAACATACCGTTGTCCTTCATACCTGAGTTCACCTCTGGTGCCTCTTGATCAACCCTGTTATTATGTTGACCCTGACCTCCATTCAAAATCAACTTCTAAACATATGGTTTCTTCCCTTACTCCTTTTTGGGGTCGCCAGAGAGAAAATCTACCCCCCCCCCTTCAAAAAAGAGTCATCTAATTTTTTTACCCTCCTTTGACGTGTCTTTGGGAGGTTTAAAGATACTGAGTAGTCATGCCTCAAGTTCCAACCTACCAAAACTATGAACATATAAAGGGAATATTCTAGTAATCAAGGGCCCAGGAAAAGGATAAATCCTTCCAAACGATATCCAACTTTGGTACAAGCCCTTTACTTAAATCCAACTCAACAAGCACCTTGGCCACCCTTTTATCCTCTTGAAATAGACTCTGATCATCAAAGAAAGAAAAATTACCTAGAGTATTGGCGATCGATTCAAACACAGATTGCAACCAAAGTTACAATGGGAACCCTAGGAACAAAATCTAGACGTGTCGTATTACAAAAGGCACAAAACGTGGATCAAAACCCAGATTCCATCTCTTCAGAACAAGACTAGATAGACCCCATAGCCAAGCTCATGAAAAAATGACTTCAACATCCTCCTCAGACCTGAAATTGAAGCAGATGCAACCTTTAACCATGATATATAACTTTGGTAGATAATCCTAAACCTTCCTCCATTCGACCTCCATCCAACCAATTAAATGTATCCTCTACACCACCTTTCCCATAAATTTTTCGACTAGAGCTCGAGAGGTTAAAGAATCTACCATCTCCAAACCAACATCCTTCCCTAGAAGCATACTAACCATACCACCCTTTCCTTAACACATGTGTTCTTGTTCCGAAGCTTATCGACATTTCCAATTTGAGAAATAGTGCCTGAATTAGCTCCAGGGTCTGGGACAAACTTTTTTTTTCAAAAGAATAGGGAAAATTTCATTAATAAAAGTTGCATGTGGGAATGCAGAAGATGTACACATAGTTCAAAATTCCTGGGATCAAGTCCCCCATAGTTACAGTCAAGGTACAAAAAGTATTTTCATACTGAAAATATATGAGCTTTAGAAGAAGCTTTGCTACAAAATTGATCACTGGTTAAAGTCTATAAAAAATGCCTAGGATGAGTACACAAAAACACAACATCTAATTAAGGAGAATTGGGAGGGTCTTGACCGCTTGAGGCTGCATCCCTGAATTCTGGAAGAGGGGTATTTAAATCAGGGAGGGGTTGGAGGTTTCTTTATGACACAACCCCTTTTGAATTTTCAGTTGTAGTCATGGAAGGCATGGTGATGTTGGGGTGAAGGTATATCTCCTCAATATGTGACCTAAATGATGCACATTCATCTTGAATTTGTTGTTGACCCTGCATGTGATGAACAATAATTTCCAGTATGGTGAGAACTTGTGTTGATAAGCCATTGGACTAAGTTTGCAAAGTATGGAATGTGGAGAGAATTTCTCTCTAATCTTCCTCCATGTTTTCCTTGTGTCTCCTCAAGCTACCAAATTCACCCCTCACCATTGAATCAAATACAAAAGAAGAGAGGAAGGAAGATAGACTATGCGTGCATAAATCAAATGAGAAAGGAGACATAAAGGCTAGATTTTCCAAATCCAAATTTGCATAATACTTCTGAAATAAAAGAGAGGGGGGTAAGGCAATACATCTCACAGAATGATGGATCCACCACCATAAATGATGATAGGTACAATCCATCATTTCCATGATGAGAATGGGATAGACACACAATTTTTTGAACCAAATATGAGGCGAGTAGAGGGCAACGAGATGAGAATGGAATTCATGGCATACAAAGGTGAATGGTGGATCCACCACCATAAATGATGATAGGTACAATCCATCGTTTCCATGATGAGAACGGGATAGACACACAAGTTTTTAAACCAAATATGAGGCGAGTAGAGGGTAACGAGATGAGAATGGAATTCATGGCATACAAAGGTGATGCTTGCTCCGAAAAATGAAGATAATGATATAACCACTAGGAGTAATGATAGTCCCTGTGATTTGATGAAGGCTTGGAAGGGATGGATTTCTCACATGATTGCGGGGGAGGGGGTGGAAAATGTACTTATGATAATCATTTACATGCAAAGGGGGGTAGGGTATTCCATAGGCCTTTTCCAACTGCAAGCCCTGGTAGAGAGCATATTCTTCTTTCTGATTGTTGGTCGTGTGTCCAATATTCCAAGAGTATATGAGCTTGGTCTTTCTTCTAGAGACAAATTTAACCCTGCCCACTCCTGCCACCCTAGGGTTCATTCCTTTTTAGGCTTCATAAAATATAAGAATATGAACAAGGTGAGAGTGTCTCCATTGGATGAATTTCGGTGGTGATAATTGAAGCTGCCAGAGTGGTCTGGAAAAAGAGAAGTTTGTTGAACCATTGCTTGGGGACACTAGAGTTAGAGAAATATGTTGAAGCCAATAATATTCCTTAGGATCAAGCTATTGCGAAGAAGGAATATTTTTTATTCTGGAGTTGAAGTGTTCCACTAATAACCCAAGGTATTTCTTTTCCACCAATGAGGGAAAATACATTTCATCTAAAAACATGGCTCTGTTTCGTGCTAGCCATATCTTTCATCTTATGTATTTTGGTAGGACCAAGAATACATCTTTAAGAATTGGTTTGTTTAGCAGGGATCCCCTATAAGAGGCCTTCCATATGTTGAAGATCTTACTTAAGGTAGAGGGCCACTGAATTCTTGAAAATAATCCTTGTAATGCATCCTTCCATACTTCCCTGGAAAAAGAACATTCTAAAAATAGAGTGTAGAAGATTCATGCGAACCACAACAAAAACCACACTTGAATGGTCCATTGGAGCCCCTTTTGAGTATATTTTATCATGTTAGAATTTTTCCATGTACTAACATATAGAAGAACATGTTTACTTTCGAGAGGCTATCTGTACTCCATACATTTTTCCATAGATTTTATTTTAGAGGAAGGAAAGATTGGGTTAATAAGGTTGCATATCATTTCTTGACTGAGTAATCCCCATTTCCTTAGCTGCAAGTATCTTTGTTGTGTTTGTTAATGGGTACACATCATTTTAGGCTAGAGGTCACTGCATGCACACAAGCTTGGAGATGTCTAGGGGGGTCATTGAATTTTTATCCGGACCAATTGCCAAAAGATCTATTCCATTTTGATATATCAAAGAGAGTAAGGAGACCTTGTGCCTGAAGCCAATTGTGCCCACATGGATATTTTCTAACCATTCCCTAGAATCCATGTTGCTTTGCTTTGGAAGAGATGAAGCGAGGCTTTCAGAAGCCACCAAATAAGAGATCCATTCCTATATTGAAGGAGGGCGTCTAGGCATATGATTCTATTTCCAGTGAGATATTTGCAGAGCATAAAATTTTTGTACCATTCAATTTTTCCAGAAACCAACCTCCAAAGAATCTTAGAACCTAGGGCCAGATTCGATAGGGTTGGATCTATAATTCCAAGGCCTCCGTGGGATTTTGGCACTCCGAAAATGTTCCAGTTTACTAGATGTAGTATTTTTGTGTTTGTTCCCCCCTCCTCCCAGAGAAACTGTCTTAATTCCTGAGATATTGAGAGTTTGATGTTACTTGGAGCTAATAGAGTGGAGAACAAGAAGATAGGAAAATATGAAAGAAAATATTTTATTAATACCACTCTACCTATGGGGTTGAGCCAATGGGAGCCCCAATGTGTGAATTTGGCTTTGATTTTGTCCAGAATGTGAACCCATGAGGAAATAGGGAGGGATTTGAGGCACATTGGAATTCACAGGTATCTAAAAGTTTACCATTTATCCACCAATGGTAATTGAAGGATTTTGGGAATGGCTATGACTATCCTAGCATTTGTATTCCAAATATATATTTGGATTTTTAATTTATTGATCATCCCCCAATAAGCTCTCATGAAATCCTCTAACACTGATTTGAATCTCTTGCCGATGATTACATAATATCCCTTGATTAAGAGAGTGTCGTTTATAAACTAAGAGTGATTGATTTTCCTTGCACCATGTGTTATCGTTATCCATTGTATGGATTTAATGACCCTTTCCTTTTCTAGTTGTCGACTAAGATATCCAACCATCATAATGTATAATAGAGAAGAAAAAGGACAACCCTATCGAATCCCTCGAGAAATTTGGAAGAAGGTTGCATGTCTACCATTAACTAGAGGTGTAATGCAAGGGTTGCTAATGCATATTGAATTACAAGAGAGGATCTCTGCCCCAAACCAAAATCTTGATAAGTCCATAAAGATAAAGTTGTGTCTTACTATATCAAAATCATTTTCCATATCAATTTTGATAATGATACCCTTTTCTCCTCGCCCCCTACTAAAGTGTATCACTTCCTAGAACAAAAGGATGTTGTCGATCATCTTCCTATTCTCAACAAAGCCCCTTTGATTTGGAGAGATTAATTTAGGGAGAAGGGTCTTAATTCGGTTGGTAATTAAATTTGAGATGATTTTGTAGGACACATTGCATAAGGAAATGGGGTTAAATATTGCAAAGGAGGAAGGGTTGGATTCTTTGGGGATTAGGGAAAAAAAACGCGGAGTTGGTGTTGCCTCCTAATTTGGTCGAACATTGAACATAATGGACCATTATGAAAGGATATTGTTTGATTATAAGAAAACATTTGAGGTAGAAGTGGGATGAGAAACCATATAGGAACAATGACTTGTACAGATTCATTTGTTGAATAAATCCATAGATTTCCATCTTTGTCACCAACTCATTCAACAAATCATTATCCTTTAGAATGATGAGAAGAGGGATATTGTCCTATAATACCCTGGTTTTGAGTACCCTGACTAATAATTTATTTTGTTTATTTGATAAAAGGTTGGAGTGTTTGAACAATTAAAAGAGGTTGGAGTGCCTAGGAAATGTAATGCTTTGATCATTATTAATAATAAAATACATCGCTAGTTGTGAGATAGACAAGGAAACGAGTTATAGGGGGCTATGATTCCATGAGAGAGGGGGGAAGATGAGGGGCTAAGACTTTACATTTTAAAATTATTTTTATTTTACCCACCTTGGAATTTTATAGAAAAAGAGGGGGTTGTGTGATCTTCTTGGGGGAAGGAAACATTATGATTTTGGTTATTAAACCTTGTTCTTGATTGTCTCAGGGGTTGGACATTCATTCTTACTTAAAAATTGTTTTTGGAGCCATTCTTCTCTAATTCACTCTTCTACTCATTCTTGGTTTTTCATGGGGAAGAGAAAACAAATTGTCGAAGACAGGCAACCATGGTTGGATGGTTGTAATTAATTAATGATTATTCCAGAAAAGGAGGGATGCTCGTGGGCATGAGAATAATGGAAGTTGATAGAGAATTATCCACAGTTGAGAATCCTAATAGTTTCCAGAATTGATATTTCCTGATGAGAAGCACTGGAGCCATGGAAAGAGGTGAAAAACTTAGGGGACTGCATGTAATTGAAGGGGGTTCATTTTCTTTTGGTGGTGCAGGTTGAAGGGAAAGAGAGCCAGTGAACTGGATTTTTTATGTGTTTGAGAAATCTGTGAGAGATTCATTGCTAACTGGTTTGGTAAGATGAGTGTCAGTCTGAGATCTATCCTTGTAGATTCATAGCCCTGACTTGTGGGTAACCTGTTGTTGATATTTGGAACACAAGTGTCTAAGGTTGTGTGGAACATCCTTGGTTTTCATCCAATTGGTGATTGGTTTTATTAAAGATAAGTGTTCTTGGTCATGTGTTTCTGTGCTTGTATAATTATTTCCGATGTGTATTAATTATTATATTCGTGATATGTATTTATAATGTGCCTGCTTGTTGGTTATTGTTGTGCATGGAATATGGTTCATTTATTTTATGGTATCATGAATCTTGATTAGTGCATGCATTTATTTCATGCTTCTTTATTAATTAATTGGTATCATAATTTCGAACTAAACTAAGAGAGCGAATTTAGAAGTATTCGGGCAGTGGGTACGTTTTAGATAAAAGCTTAGAGAAAATTGTTTTGGGTTTGTTGATCTAGGAATGTTACGAAGTGGTATCAGATTTGTTAATTTACAACACCAAGCATTTGAAGGGGCCTTCTACATGTCAGGAAAGAAGTTGTTGGAGGTGTATTTTTCTTTTGAATGAAATTAATGGCTACGGGACAATGATGGAGGGGGAGTTTTTGTGGTTTAAAATCTGCTCTTTATCCCTGGAAACCATGCTCAAGCGATTCCTCATGGGCCTGGTTTCCATAGAGGCCTCACTTGCTTGATTTTGGCATCAAAATCGATAGTTATGCCTCTTGGAGTAACAATTCACATTGGTCGTCTATTTGTTCCTAGCGTGGATCTAGAGCCATTGATATGTGATGACATTACCTTTTCTTTATCCCACATTCATGGGGAATATTTCAAGAGAACGATTTATAAGAAAAAGGGAACCCTTTGTCACTTGTGCGTGAAGCATAGAGATCCACAAAACCCTAAGGAGATCGCGAACAAAGTAATTTTTTTTCCTGGTGGATTGGACCGACATCGGATCACCCCTTGTTGGATAGAAGTTTACGCGAAGCGCCTGGTGACCCAATGCCACCATGGGCCCATGGACCAGACCAAATCTGTTTGGTAAGGGTTATATGAAAAGCAAGCATGGTGGCCTAGTGGAATGGACCAAATAGGGGTTGATAGTTGGATGCAAGCTTGAATGTATAAGCCTGGTGGGCTGTACCAAAGCCGATTGTCAAGTATTATGTGTGAAATTGTGTGGAGAATCCCAGTGGGTCGGTGTCCCAGTGGACCAGACCAAAGATGATTAGCTAGAGTATATGGAAGCTCAAGTGTGGTGGGATGGTGTCCCAGTGCCTCGGTGGGCCGGTGGACCGGATTGAACTAGCGTCAGATCACAAGGAGATATAGTAAGTTGAGTGCGGTGCGCTGGTGGTCAGACTGAATTGACATCACTGCCAGGTCATCAACCATGTCAGTAGATTTCCATGTTTGTGCCACATCAACATCCATGCTGATAGATGCCACATATGCAAAGAGTTGCCTATGTTTCAAAAACAAAAAAATGAAGTCTGGAGCCATTTTCTTCTTTTGGACATATTTGGAGCGGATTAAATCAGATTGAGATGAAACTTCTAGTTTTTTTTCACAGAGAGGAGATATACACAAAATCTAGAGAGGGCCACCATTTATTTATTCTTGCATTTGTCAGAAATTGAAAAATAATAGTTTTTAAAGATTTGGGTCCAGATCGTTGGTAGAGATCCAAATTAAGCTGAAATTCTTGGAGAGACTCTAGAAAACAAACATGGAAATAAACCATGAATGGATTGAATAAATTTTAAGGGGATTAGAATGAGAATGCTGAAATAGGCCAAAATCCACTATTCAGGGCCACTTTTTAGAGATTTTTGATATTTTATGAGGAGGAAAAGTGACCATAGATCACAAAACTGGAAAATTTTCTTCACTCGACATTTTATATAATCATCAAGAGAAACAACTCTAGTTAAGTGAATTTTTTCCACAAGAGCACATATTGAGAGATAATAAGTTTTTCTAAAAATTCAAAGTCTGGAAAAAGGGGTGAAAAAGGACAAAGTTGTCATTTCCATATTGCTGCAGTTTTTTACAGAAGAATCAGATTTAATATATAAGAGTTATTGTGAATTCCTTGTCATTATTATTATTATCTATATCTCATACAATTTTTTTTCTAGTTCATGACATATTTTCTTCTGCAGTTGATATAAGTTGGTCTTTCAATAAAATTACACAGGTGGAGAAAATGCACAAATGGGGTGAAAGTGACTTTTTCAGGAAGCCATAACTTTCAACTCATAGATTAGATTGGAGCATAATAATAGTTATTGGGAATATGATTTAGAGGAGAATAACTCAGAATATTATAATTTGGAGAATTATGACATAATTCTTCATGAATTAAGTATAAAAAGGACATGTAGCATTAATTGACAATTTTTTTTATAGTATGCATAATTCTAACAAAAATGGTTGCTTGTACATTTTGCAGAATTAGGGGATATAAACATATCATTTCAAGTTAAGAATTAAAATTTGGGACATAGAGGAAGGAGAGGGAGCGTTCAGTTGTGAGAGAGAAGCCAAAGGTCAAAATATCAGTGTTGGTAATACAAAGACAAAATCTAATGAACACAAGAGCAAAATGGAGACAAAAAAGTTAATAGAGACTGTGAGAAGCTTGAGAACAAAAGTGTATATTTACAAAGAAGAGAATGAGAAGATGATGAGAGAACAAAATCATATACATGCTCAAATGATGCAAAGCATAAATAAATTGTAGAGGAAAGTAAATAATGGATTAGACTCATGATAAGAGGAAGAATGAAGACATCATGAAAGAAGAGATAACGATAGAAGAGTCGGTTATTCAATAAGTTATATCTAAACCCATAGACATCACTCACCTCCTTACTCAACAAGGAAATTTTATGTGTTTGAAGATCCCATAAGCAATCAAAAAGTGTCTCCTGTTAGGCACCAACAAAGAAGATATGAATTGGACAGTTTTCAAGGAGAGATGAGGAAGATTAAGCCACCATACTTTGATGGTGAAAGAGAAAGGGAAGATGATGCTGAATCTTGGTTGCTTGGAATCATAAAGTATTTTCGGTTGCACAACTAGTCATCTAACCTAGAAGCTAGAATTTCCACATTCAATTTGCATGGAATAAATACTATGTGGTGGGATCATTTGAAGCAAGTTGAGCACATTGATGAGAGTAGGATCACTTGGAAGCACTTCAAAATATATTTTCTGAAGGAGTATCTTTCAGAGAACTTATATGAAAAGAAAATGAAATATTTCTTTGAACTCAAGTTGGGGAGCATCACCATGGGATAATATGAAGAGAAGTTCTTGGGATTGCTGAAGTATGTGGGGTTTATCAGAGACTAGAAGGTGAAGATACACATTTTTTTGAGTGGATTTCCATCATTTTATAAAGAGAATATTCAATATGATGATCCTAGAACTTTGACAGAGAGAATTAGGAAGGATAAGTACTTGTATGAGAAAGGCAAGGGCAAAGAACCTTTACAGAAGTCTTGGAGAGATAAGAAAAAATATAAATATGATTAGAGAAGGAAAGGATTCAAACCTCCTTTCAATAGAAACAACCCTAATAAAAATCAACAAGATCAGTGCTAAGAATGAATCTAAGAGGGAAGAATCCTTGGGAAAAGGGGAATACCACCGATCGAATTTTGGGGATGCAAAGAAGATCACATGTACAAGGATTTACCTCATAGAGAGGACAAAATGAAGACCATGTATACAATCCAAGATGATACTATTGTAGAAGACATTGAAAAAAATATTCCAAGAATATATGCAACCTTAGAAGATCGACAAGCAGAACACCAATCCCATATGATTAAAGTGGAAGGTAAGATCATTAATCATCTTGTTTCTATTTTAATTGATTCAGGAGCAAGCCATTGTTACATTGATCCTAAAATGGTGGACATATTACATTTGAAGAAAAGCAAGCTTGAAAAATCAAGTTTATATGAGCTTGATCTTTTTGGAAAACACAGTGTCATAAGTTTTGAAACATCTAACGTTTCAAGTGGACACTCAACCCATCATCAGGGAAATTTGAAGTTATAAGATGTTATAAAAGAGTGTTGAGGCGTAGTATTTAAAGTTGAGGAGGTTTCAAGAAGATAAGATCAACCCCTCTTTTCATCAATTTAATTCTCAACTTTTCAAAAATCCCGGTCTCTTTGAGACAATGCTCTCCATAGAAGTTAAGTATCCTAGTGTGTAGATTTCCATAGTTAATCATAATGTATGAGCTTGATATTTCTAGAAAACATTGTTTCCGAAGTTTTGAAATGTCCAACATTTCGAGTGGACACTCCACCCATCATCAAGGACATTTGAATCCCTAAGATGTTATAACTGAGTGGCTGATATTACCTTGCTAAAAATAGTGGTTGATCTTACCTTCTTGAAACGTCCTCATTTATAACATCTTAGAGCTTCAAATGTCCCTGATGATGGGAGGCATGCCCACTCAAAATGTTGGATGTTTCAAAAATTTTGACACAGTGTTTTCCAGAAAGCTCAAGCTAATACATTATGATTACATGTGGAAATATATACACTAGGATACTTAACCTCTATGGAAAAGATTGTCTCAAAGAGACTCAGATTTTTGAAAAGTTGAGTATTAAATTGATGAAAAGAGTGGCTGATATTATCTTCTTTAAACGTTCTCACCTTTAAATACTACATCTTAGCACTATTTTCTAACATGTTAGAGATTCAAATGTCCCTAATGATGGGTGGAGTGTCCAATCGAAACATTGGACGTTTAAAACTTCCAAGACATTTTTTTCTAGAAACCTCAAGCTCATACATTATGATTAACTGTGGAAATCAAGTTTGGTTCAACTAACCACTAGAACCAAAAGAAGGATCAATGAGGATGTGAGAGGTTTTCCAATAAATCTGAATGGAGTGAGTGCTAATACTGATCTGAATATCATCCCATTATGATCTTTTGATATCCTAATTGGAATGGATTTGATGGACAAGCATCATGTTGTCGTAGATTGTCATAACA
>WSFP011449450.1:0-22528 GCA_009831015.1 Picea engelmannii
CTCATAATGTTTGGCTCTTTAGACAATAGAAAATAATATTCTTTATGGGATTACATTATTTCTATATCCAAGACCACTCCACCTGCAATTTTCTCAACTTTCACTCAGCCAAACAAACTATCATTGTATCATATATATATATATATATATATATATATATACCAACAATTCAAAAATATTCACAGAGTGATCTCATAAATTTTTACAACCACAATTCGATCACTTCCATTAATCCAACTATTAATTAGAATGAACCCATCATTATCTACACATGTATTATCAACCAATATTTTATTTCTTCTATCCACCAATATTATTATCGCTATGTTTCCTTGACAGATCTTTTCCACAATTTATCATTATGTAACTACTTTAACCTGCAACTTTTCTTGTTGCAATATCTAACAACTCTGGAAGTGTTTTCAACTTAATGAGCTAACAATACTCACATCATTTCAATTGTTAGCATAATCATTTCTACATTATATAATATATACATGCATTCGCCAAAATAAATTCAAAAATTCTTGTAATACCACTTGTAACATTTTCAACAACTCCAAAAAGTGATCTCAACATTGTAACAAACAATGATTCAATAACCTTAAGCTGGTATTCATATTAAATATGATGCAACTATCCATCATTATATATTTTCAACACCACAAGATTTTAATAATGCAACAATTAATTACTAAATAAAATAGCAATCAATGTGCCAATAACCATGGCCACATTTACACAATGCATCCCTCCATTGACTACATAATACCACATAAATATGTCATTCATTCACCAAGGTGATTTGGAGTATTTGGAGAATGCCTCAACACATCATCCAAAAACTTCCTATTGCTTGCCTGACTATTTGGATACCTTCATTTTCAACCCAAACATAACACCAAGAATATAATTCTTAAGTTCTCTTGAGTCTTTAGTGTCGACAAAGAGATTGCAGTCCAAACATCATCTATACAATAGATACCATTGAGCAGTCACATAACTCTCTATCCCTTCCATATACAACCATCTCATGGTCTCACAGATGATTAACTCTATGGATATGTATTGTTATATCAAGAGTATATCTCCTGACTTGACTTGGTTATGGTCTCATAACCAATCATAACAAAATATGCAACTAAATTTTATCTGAATGCATTCTAGCATCGACAACATTTACGTGCTCTAGGCCTTCAACCACTACATATCAATTTAAATCTTGGAAATTTAACTGAGGGAATTCTTACCTCAATTCCCTTCAATATTGGAAGTAATCAAATGTGTACCTTCCTGGTTGTTATAAACATACTTGATGTTATCTAATTAGTTGGTATTTGTAGAAGCTCGCAGGATTCCTCCTTCCTTTTGATCACCATTACTACCACCCTCATTGGTTTTCAAATAGATGGAATTCATATGTAGCAACAACATCCACCTCTTAACCATGCTATTTTTTTTTCTTTTTTCAGAATACATAATCCATCATCAATCATACTCAATATAACATCAGTATTGCATGTATATAACAACAAGTTATTCTAAGCTCACAAGCATGCCATATGCATATCCAACATATACATATGCACAATGCACATCCATATGCACCAAGAATTCCCTATCAACATGCCTACTAATGCATATGCATTCTAAATTCATGGTATGCATCATGCAATCTAGTGCATTTATGTTTCAATTCACTTATTTGTTTATTTTGTAGTTGGTTTTCCTTGAATTTCTTCATATCCTTGCTGCCTTGTGTGCTCCTATTCTTCTCATCTGCACTATTGTTCCATCATATGAACACTTTCAAGCCAAGTTTCACTTGGCCACTCTACAATTCAACCAATGTGTTCTATTTACAACAACCTCTCTTAGGCAGTCATATCCAAAATCTACCTTTATGAAACATTCCAAAACCTTGGAATGAAGTAGCTTAGAACATTCCATCACTCTACTACCACAACATTCTTGAATCCATACTATTACTCATAGTTGTCCATTTGATTACTTCGTTTAACATTTCCATGTGAAACCATACCTTTCACACTCAATACCATTCCCAATGGAAGTCTATTTTCATTCAGTGACAATTTTCAAGTGAAAGAACATTCATTTTACTATCTTCAATTTCTCTACATTGGTATCATGATTCCACTGTGAACTCTGGTATCAGAAGTGGATTTCTTTATCTGAGTAATTTTTAAAAAGTAGCTAAGTCATATCTAACAAATCCTTCCCAGGAACTCTTGTGCTTGACACATAGATATTATTCACACACCACCTCTTAAGCTCCTTATTCTCTTTCACATCAAGCTTGCAACTATCTACACCTCTCTTCCTTCAAGGCTATGGAGTCTTACTATTCCTTTCTATTACCACCAATTACATTCTTCACCTGCAAGCTTCATGTCCTATGTGAGGATTCTTGTTGTTGTGCCTTGCAATTCAGTCAGACTCTGTAGCAGCTGAATAATAATATTTTGTTTTATTCTTTTTTTTTTGAGTTCTTTATCCACTTTTCATTACTTGTCATGCATCTCTTTGTTGCCTCAACCAACTTATTTAAGCTTTGCATCTCTTGAGAATTTATCTGATTGTGTTCTCTTATTAGCCTCTCATTGTCTACTTCGCATCTATGTACTTCTATTCTTAGGTTTCTCACGGTCTCTATTAATGTTTCTTGCTCCCCTCTGCCCTTGTGTCCATTTGATTTTGTTTAGGCATTACCCACACTGATATTTTGTCATTTTGCCTCTTTATCATGATTGTAATCTCCATCTCCTTCTTCCATTTATTGAATATGCATTTTTATACTGAACTTATATTTTTATACTCCATAATTACGCAAAATGTGAAAGAAACCAATTTTGTTAGAAATATGCATATCAATCTGATACACTAATAAAAAAATACAACAATTTGGAATCTGCAACTTTGTCCTTTTTCACCCATTTTTCTAGACTTGGAATTTTTAGCAAACTGGCTATCTCACAATCTGGGCACTTCTGAAAAAAATTTCAATAAACCAAATTTGTTTGTTTCAATGAGTATATAAAATGTTGAGTACATAAAAAAAAATCCTTTTTGTCATCTAGGGTCACTTTTTTTCCTATAAAAATCTCAAAAATCCCCAAAAACTGGCCTAGAATAGTGGATTTTGGCCTATTTCAGCATCCCCATTTCAATTCCCTTAGAATTTATTCATTTCATTCATGGGTTATTTGTGTATCTACTTTCTGGACTCTCTCCAAGAGTTTTAGCTTAATCTTGACCCAGATATTTAAAAACCACTATTTTTCATTTTCTAACTAATCTAAGAAAAATTGGACAATGTACATCTCTGACACTTTTGTATATCTCATCGTTGCGAAAAAAACCCATAAGTTTCATCTCAATCTGACTTAATTTTCTCCATTTATGGCCAAAATACGAAAAATGGCTCCAAACTATGAAACAATTTTTCCCAAGTGTGATTTGCATCATCGATCTCAAATTGGAAGCATTATGGACCGTTGATATTCTATCTATCGATGATCAGTGATTCCCTTTACAAACCAAACCTTCTCACTGATCTCCCTGATGGTCGATCACTAACCATCGACCATCAGTCATTTTTCTCCGCAAACCAAAATTTTCCCATGAATCTCGTTGATGCCCGATCATTGGCCATCGACCATCGATCATTCTTCTCGAAAACCAATACCGTTAACAAATCTCGTTAAACCCCGACCATCGGTGATCGACCATCTCTTTGTTTTTGTTGAAACTATGTTGATGTGGCATGTGGATGATGACCTAGAATGACACGTCATTCTAAGACATCAACCAGGATGACGTGGATGGTGATGTGGCATGACACATCATCAAATTCCTTTCCTTCATCGACCATCGATTCTTTCTCTTGGGAGAATCTGAACATCACACTAATTTTTCCAATGCCCAATTATCGACCATTGACGATCGGAGATGTCCCTTCACCGAACTTCAATACTTCACCAAAACTTACCGATTCTCGACCATTGACCATTGATGATCAAAGATTTTTGTTGAAGAATTAAAAAACTTTGCCAAATTTTGTCGATCCATGACCATTGGTTGTTGGCGAACTTCAACACTTAGAAATTTCGACAAAATTCCTCGATGAATTTGGACCGTGACTCTACCTCATTTTCAAACCACTAAAATGAATCTTAGTCATTGATATGGTAACTTTGTCAAACTTTGAAAAGATTAGGATTTTTAAAATTTTCAAGAATGAATCTGGATAGTTGATCTCAAGATCGAACACGATATCAGTCGTCAATTCTCTCAAATCTTCCCTACATTACAACAACCATTAAAATACAAAATTTTCAACCTTCCAAGTCGAATTTGGCTCAACAACTCTGCAGATCGAATCAATTAAAATTCCTAGACCATCTTGGCTCATTTCAACTTGGATTTGCTTCACGAATTTGAGAAATTCACTCTCTAATATTTTCGTTTTTCCCTAAACTCGTACATATCAAAAATTTGTGACAACAAATATGCCTAATTCACACTTGTTTCATCCCATACCAGTCTGGTGTTTCAACTAGAAGATCTAATATGAATCTGTAACGTACCCAACCACCAACAGATCGAGAATGATTCTCAATAACACACTTCTTTAACTGATTTCAAATTTTGATAACATTTAATTTGAAAAGAAGCATGAAATATTGTAATAACCACCCATGCAATAATCAATATTCATGCCAAACCATCCAAGAAAGGAACAATTTTCCATGCACAACAATAACCAGCAAGCAGGCACATTATAAATACATCTCTCAGAGATAATAACAATAATACACAATGGAAAATAAATATACAGAAAACATAGAGAGAAGTTATCTTTATTTAAACCATCACAACTGGCTGCAGACCAAGAACCTTCCTCCCAACCATATACATTGTTGTTCCAATTCTTAGCAGCATGTCACCCCCGAGCCAGGGATATGAATCCACAAGGAAGGGTCCTAGGACAAATCTAAAACACACAATAGTTGGCTAATAAGATCTTAAGTTTTCCCAACCACACATCAATCCTAATTTCCATATCCCTTTCCCCTTCAACCCAAAAAAATGAACCCATTTCTCTGACATGCAGTCCCTCAAGTTGTTCAATTTCTCTCCAGTGCTCCAGTGCTATTGGTCATGAAATATCCATGTTGGAAACTCCAAGGATTCTCAATTATGAATAGTTCATTCAAAACTACCATCAATCTCATGCCCATAGGAATCCATTCCCACTTGGAATGATAAGTAATTTATTACAACCATCTAGCAATGACTCTCCTCTTCGAGCCATTTGTTTCCATGCTTAGACCAAGAGCACACGAATTAGCAAGAATGAGGAACCAAGAATGAAAGAGTGAGAAGAGTGTAAGAGTGAATGGATAAGATCATGTGAACCCCCAAACAACGCAAATATTTGTTTATATAATTACTTGGAAATCAAGAACCACATGGCCTTCCCCAATAAGCTCATGTAATTACTTTTTTCAATTAAATCAAAATGGGTAAATAAAATATAATAAAAAGACTTAGCCCTTTAATCTCCCCCTTCTCATGGAATCATAGCCCCCTATCTCTTTTTTCCTTGTCCATCTTGCAACGAATGATGTATTTTATATATATATATATGTGTGTGTGTGTGTGTGTGTGTGTGTGTGTGTGTGTGTGTGTGTGTATGTATGTATGTATGTATGTATGTATTACATTTCTAGGCACTTTGGCCCCTTTCCAACTTTACCATCTCACCAGCCTAATTCATATTTACATAAGACATTCTAGTTCATAGGGATAAAAAAATGGGGTGTTACAAACCATGTTCCAAACAATGCATCAAAATATATACCAATGTAGCCTAGATATGGACCAACAATCTGCCTCAACAAATATGCCTCCAACAACATGTATAATACATCCAATATGTACCACAAGACATATACCAAAAACTCACCAATACATGCCTCAAGAATGATCCACGATATGAACAAGATGCAACTTCAATACAAGAATATAAACATACTTATGATCCTATAGCTGACCTGGTGTATGTGACCACATACTTGCAGACATTCCTCAACTTCAACAACAAGAGAATATCATCTTCGTCAACCTTTACCTCAATCTTACGGGACTAGTTTTGGATTAGTTAGAAACCCTAAATTTCAACAATCATAAATTTATACCTATAATCAATAGAGGTCTGAAACATTTACCCAACCTTTTTCAGTATGTCTTATGAAATTCCTCCAAGTTTGACTCCTTGAATCATTATTGAAAAGGAGTTATAGAGAAAATGACAGACCTTTCTAAATTATGGCCTATTCTAGAGAGAGAACTTGTATGGAATACCACGTGCTCAATATTTGATATTTTATTTTGAAACTAACACACAAAAATGATGGCATGTACTATTTCCATTTCAATTGGTCTCACATCATTTGGATTCTCTATGAAGAAGTTATGACTATTTTACCCGAAACACATGTTTAAAACTAGTTTCAGCACTAGTCAAAAGCCCTATCTTCTATAGAGTGTATCTCCAAAATTATAACGACCCAGAAGTTGAAATTTCTACCACAGGTACCTTGTTATGTATTCTCAGCATTCTCCAATTTTTACTATCTGAATCATAGGAAACAAGTTATAGTGAAAATAGTAAGATGACTTGTAAATAACATACCTTAGAACACATCATCAAAAGACTTCATTGTCCATTGGATTTTCGGCCATCTTTACTTCACCTTCCCTCTAAAATTTTCCTCAGATATCCTTGGTTACCTCAGTCACTTAAATATATTCAATATTCTCAATAGGTTTTAATGGGAGTCTCTTGAAGTCTTATTTATACTTCCCAAGTGACTTCCTTTAGGGGCTACCTTGTAATTGTTTTATTGTTTATCCTTATTCTAGAGCTAACCCACTTTCTTGTTGCAACTAAAATTTCCTTAATTATTCAAATCATAAATGCTTTGTTACAATTTATTTATCCTTAATTATGTACTTGTTGCAACCACTTTATCCATAATTAATTTCTTGTTCAACCACTTGGACTATTCAACCTTCTTGTTACAACTACTTTAGCCACAATTAATTTTTTGTTGCAACCACTTTGATTAGCAAATGTTTTGCTACAACTACTTTAACGATAATTAATTTCTTGTTATAGCCACTTTGAATAGAAAACTTCTTGATGAATTTCTAGGAGGTTCTGGAATAATTAAATTTTGGTTGACCTTTTAGGGGCTTCTAGATTATTCTTGAGGGTCCTCCAACTTCACAAGGCCATATCTCCCTAATCGTGAGGAACCACATGGCATACCACATATCAAGGGAAACAACATGAAGTGTACTATCCATCTATGATAGTATTACCTTCAATTACATTTCCATTCATGTCCATATTCCTTAATCAGTGTCAAGTTTCATAACCACATCTATGGGGATCCTTGTAGACTTCTTCAAATGCACCCATCATATTTGCGGACATCAACCAATTTTCCAACGATTTCATCCACATATATAAGGCTTCCATACTTCTCCAAGGGTTGAGATCAATGCCAACCAACTATCAAACAATCTTCCCCTTTGGCATTGATGGCAACGCCAACATTGATGGAAACACTTAGGCATGGAAACATTCATGCTCATTCTCCCCCTGTACCAACTATCCAACATTCACCCCCCCCTCTTAGTAATCCAACAATTGGTTTCAGAGCAGGTCCTTCAAGAAGTAATCTAACCACTGGAAAGAGATCATGGATTACACTAATATTGGGGTACCACAGTTTGATGGAAAGAACTATGCCTTATGGAGCAGAAGAATGAAAACGTATATACACGCACAAGGATTCAATATTTGACGATCAATATTAAATGGATAAAAGGCAACAACCACTCCCCGACATATAAAGATGGAAATAAACTTGAAGAAAGTGATTCAAGGGATAGAAACACTATTGAAAATGGTTTGAATCAATTAATACATACCAATATTATGCATTGGGATTCCGCAAATGAAATGTGGGACAAATTGAAAAATATCTATGAAGGAGTTGAGAAAGTTAAGGAAGATAGACTTTAGATTTTTAGAGCCAAGTTCGAACAATTGAAAATGAATGAATACAAAAACATAGCAGCTTACTTTCTATGAGTTGATAAAATAGTAAACAATATCAAAGGTTTTGGAGATGAGATAAAGGAACCAGTTGCTGTTAAAAAGGTATTAAGATATCTACCAATGAGATTTGATTCAAATATTTCAACTCTATAAGAAAGAGTGGACCTAGCTACAATTGCCATGGATGTGTTACATGGAATATTCAATGCCTATGAGATGAGTATAGAGCAAGATAATTCAGCCACAAAAGAAGCAACATTAAAGGCATCCAAGAAAACAAAGAAGAAAGACAAACAAAATCCCAAGTCAGATTGTAGTTGCAGCGATAAATCAGAGGAAGATGAAGAGGTGGCAAACTTTGTAAGAAATTTGAAGAGTGGAACCAAAAAATACAAAGGTATGCTTCCATTGAAATGTTTTAATTGTGATGGTGTTGTTCATTTTGCTTCTAAATGTACCTATAAGAATAAGGAAAATAATGAAGAAGATGAATCAAAAAAGAAAATGAAAATCCAAAAGGGAAGAAGAAAAAAAAAAGATTTTTTTCAAGAAAAGTCTTTGCACCAAGGAAGACAGTTCATCATCAGATGAATATGAAGACAACAATAGTGATACAGAGTGAGTAGTTTTTATGGTAGTAGAAGACTCCGACAAAGAAGGATCTAAAGAAGAATGTGAAGAAGAAGAATTGATAAATGCCATAGAAACTCCAAGGATTGAAAAAGAGAAAAAAAGTCCCTCCAAGTAGAACTAAAGAAGAAAGAAGGCTCTCAAAACTCCAACTCCAAATAAGTCGAACAAACAATCACAAAGCTAAAAATATAGGTAGAAGAAGACAAAAGAATTGAAGAAGAACTTAGAGGATAATTAGATGAAAAGGATAGAATCATTGAAGGCATAGAAGTAGAGATAGTCACTCTAAGAAAATATCTTCAAAAGAAGGACATGCAACAAAAGAACACCAGGATATTGGATCATATCATTACCAATCAAATATCTTACTATGACAGATCTGGATTAGGATACAGCCAGATGCAGACTGAGAAAGGTTCAAGCTCTAAAATGCTAGAGCAAGAAGCTATGCAGAAGTCGTTAGATGTCCCTCTAAGAAAGAAGAATAAATTAAGACTCAAGAAGAATATTACAGAGACATTGCACCACCTAGAAAATTTAGAACTCAGTATCAGCAACAACCAGCTATAGAAATACCTTAAGAAAAAGAAGGATTTAGAATAGTAGCACCATTCAAAAGATGTTCCACTTTCTGGTATCAAACTATTTTTCTTGGTTTATGTTATTCATGTAATAATTTTGGGCACAAAGCTATGAATTGTAGAGCCAATACCAAGAGTAGAAGAAACTATGAAGGCTATACAAGAAATAGTTATCGAATAAGATCTCATGAATCTCAAACTAGAAACTAAAAAATATTTGGATAATCGAGTAATGAGGTAGAATGCTACAAGTGAAACAAATTTGGGCATATGGATAAATATTGTAGACTCACTATTCCTCCAAGGGAACCAAAGAAGAATATCATCAGTCATAAAAAAGAACCACAAAGGATATGGATAAGAAAGCGAGATAAATTCATCATTGAACAATGTAGCCTTTCTCTACAAGATCAACAAAAGAAACGTGGATGGTATGTTGAAAGTGGATGATCAAAGCATATGAAAGGTGATAAAGATAGGTTTCTGACATTAAAGAAGGAAATAGATGGATCAATTTCATTTGGGAATGACAACTCATCCAAAATTATTAGAAGAGGCACAATCAAACTCAGAAGTAAGGATGCCATGGAGGAATATGTTTTATTGGTCGAAGACATGAAACACAATCTGCTAAGTGTAATTCAAATGTTTGATCAAGGAAACAAAATTGTGTTTAACTCAAGGAAGCATGAGATAAGGAAAGCAGAATAAGGAAAATGGGGGCTACAACTGTAAGAACTCCAAGCAACATATATGTTCTAAATGAAATAAAAAATGAAATATGTTGCTTAGGAAAGGACTATGAAAGTTGGATATGGAATAGAAGAATGGGTCACATAATTTTGATAATGTTTTCAAAGTCAGCAAAAGGGAAGAAATACGATAAATTCTCGAGATATCAAATCCAACAAAAATTCTATGCAAGCATTGTCTACAGGGAAAACAAGCCAAGACCAAGTTCAAATCGAAGGAGTATTACACAACAAAACCTCTGGAGATTGTACATACTGATCTAGTTGGACCAACAAGAATGAATGGATTGAAAGGTGAACTGTACTTCATTCTATTGGTTGATGACTACACAAGAATGACTGGAGTTTTCTTTCTCAATAAGAAGTTAGAGGCATTAGAAAAATTCAAGACATACAAAGGGATGGTCAAAACCAAGACAGGGTTGAAAATCAAATGCTTGAGATTAGACAATGCAAGAGAATTTACATCAAAGGAGTTCATGGAATTCTACAAAAAGAATGGGATAAAGAGGTTGTTCTCAGTATCCAGGACACCTCAGAAAAATGGAGTTGTTGAAAGGAAGAACAAAATAGTACAGGAAGAGGCCAGAACCATGTTAATGGATTCCAAGTTGACAGACGTCTTTTGGGTACATGAAATGCATACAAAAGTTTACATTCAAAAAACATGGATGCTCATAAATAATAGTGATAAGAATCCATATGATATATGGAAAGGAATATCAGTAAATGTGAAGTGATTTAGATTTTTTAGAATCAAATGCTACATTAAAAGAGAAGATGGAAGAATTGGAAAATTTGATTCTCGAGTTGATAAAGGCATATTGGTTGGGTACTCAAGAAAAAGGAAAGCATACAAATGATTCAATATAAGACTCAGCAGAATAGTATAAAGCATCATTGTGATGATTGATGAGATAGATGGATGAAATATAAAATAAAGAAGCAAAGATTTAGTGGAACATGATCATGAAGTATATTTGAAAGAAGAAGAAGTAGATGAATAAACATATGAAGAAGAAGAGAAACCAGAAGAAGAGAAAGAGAAACAAGATATTCAAGTACCTCCAAAGACACCTAGAATACGAGTGCATAAAAATCATCCATCAGAACAGATCATTGGAAATAAAGATGCAAGAGTTGAAAGCAGATGAAGAATTCGTTCACCAGAACAACACCTAGCACTACTATCTAGTTTTGAAGACACCAACAAGGATGAAAAATGGATCAAAGTTATGTATGAAGAATGACACATGGGAACTGGTTCCAAGGAAGAAGAATAAGAACACCATTGGTACAAAGTGGGTCTTTAGAAACAAGTTGAACGAGGAAAGACAAGTTACCAGGAACAAAGCAATATTGGTATGCAAAGGATACTCTCAATTTGAAGGTATAGATTTTGAAGAAAATTTTTCCCTATTTGCTAGGATGGAAGCAATCATATTCATCTTAGCCTATGTTTGTTCAAAGAGAATCAAGGTCTATTATATGGATGTAAAGTCAACCTTTCTAAATGGAGAATTAGAATAAGAAGTCTACATCGAACAACCTCAAGGGTTTATGTTATCAGAAAAGGAAGATTATGTTTGCAAGTTAAAGAAAGAGTTATATGGACTCAAGCAAGCCCCAAGAGCATGGTATTCAAAACTGGAAAGATACCTACAACAAAAACGGTTCAATAAAGGAAATGCATAAAAAAATATCTACATAAAGGTAAATCAATATAGTATCCTGATAATTGAATTTTATGTTGATGATATTATCTTTGTAAGTGATGATAACATGATGAGTCAGAAATTTTCCAAAGTCATGCAAAATGAATTTGAGATTTATTTACTTGGAGAGTTGTCTTTCTTTTTGGGTCTAAAGATATGTCAGAGAAACAAAGGTATATTTATCTCTCAGACCAAGTATACCAGAGAAATGTTGAAAAAGTTTGGAATGACAGATTGCAAACTAGTCAGTACTCCTATGCAGGCTAGTTGTAAGTTAAGGATTATGATTCTAAAGATCCAGATCAGAGACAATACAAGTCAATGATTGGCAACTTACTCTATGTAACAACTTCTAGACCAGATGTAATATATGCATTTGGACATGTTGTAAGGTTTCAAGCAACACTTGTTAGATCCTGGGCCTGCACCTCTTTCTTCTATTCCTCAAATAAGACCATTCATCTGTTAACCTAGCTTCTAATTAGTCTTTCTTCATGTGTTGAGTCATTTCCATTTGATTTTGTCATCCTTTATTTTCTTTTTATTAGTTACTTTCTCTTTATAAGGTTAAGTCAAGTTATGATTTGAATTAAATAAGTCATATCACCATGGTTATATCATTTTTAGGTTCGAAACATGTTATTTTAGGCTTATTGGTGCAAAAATATATTTATTGCAAGATTGCCCCTATTCTTTCAAACAGTAGAAAAAACATTGTTTTATGAGTTTTAACGTTTAGAAAATATTTAAAAGTTTGAATAGATGTGTGTTGGTGCCTTGCATGCATTTACATCTCCCTGTGCACTCGATATCATGCATGTTTCCACTAGTTTAACCATCATTACAAACTTCATGTTAAGGATCATACATGTTTTCACCTTGAGTTGTTATTATTACAGGGTCATGTGTAATTATTATTACAGGTGGTAAATGAACTTGAAACAATGCATACATTTGACCATCACTTCCAACAGGAGCATATAGAACACAATGATGTCTCCATGAGAGCATTGGCAATTGAACATAACAAAGACAACAGTGTTTGAACTGTTCGAAAAAATTCCAGAAATAAGAGATATATTTATCATAGTAGAATGGTTCGAATTTATATGCGCTTTCAACAAACATCACACAAGAGTGGCCCTGCTCTTTGCACAAAATTTTAGTGGGTTTCAGACCCAAATCGGGGACACCACCATTCATATTACAAAGCACTTCATCTATGGGAAATGCACTCTCTCAATTAGTGGTGAGAGATATTTTAATAAGGGAGGACTTCCAACTGAAATTTGCAACAAGTTCTAGTGGAAAAACACCAAAACCCTGATTGGAGCCAGGTCTCTGAAATGCCAAGAAAACCTAATAGAAAAGATAGGATCACAAACCAATTGAGGTTGAATTCCAAGGAACTATTTGATCCATCCTTAAAAGACCAAAATCCCATAATAATTGAGGATGAAGACATTGAATAAGACCTCTCCAGATTTTCCAATATGGAGGAGATGGCTATACATACATTGAAAGGGATGACAGGGGATAAGGAAAGGAAAAAATGCATTCAAGGGGAGACTTAAGGTGTAAAACCTGTTAGTATGAAAAAATAATATACTGTAGATCCATAATCAAAACAAAATGTGATGGACATTAGCCCAGACCCTGAGAAATACTCTTATGATATAACTCTATATGCAGAGCTAGTTCCTGAGCATGTTCCACATGATGTCAAACCAGAGATCAAGGGAAAAATGTTGATGATGCAGGAACCTGTGAGAGAGGAAATTTATCAAAAACCTGAGAAATCACCTAGGTATGAAATGATGCCA
Organism: Picea engelmannii; assembly: GCA_009831015.1. Classification (NCBI taxonomy): domain Eukaryota; kingdom Viridiplantae; phylum Streptophyta; class Pinopsida; order Pinales; family Pinaceae; genus Picea; species Picea engelmannii. Next base: position 13,660 of record WSFP011449450.1, read on the forward strand.
AGGAAATCCAAGATTTCCATTGACCTCAATAAACCTGTTGCAGAGGAAGAGCAAGGGCTAAAAAATGGAAGCAAAATAAAGACATTAATCAAGCCAAAAGTTAAAGTTGATAGGGATATAGATGAAAACCACCAGGTGAAAGTTATAAAACAATAGATTCAAGAGCTATAACAACATGCAGAATTACAAAGATAGTATCAAAATCTGTATAAGAAACATCAAAAGGCGTTGCCCAAATTTTCTGAAATACTTTGTTTTTTCCTATTTTAGTCATTGTCTTTCAATGTGCCTTATGAACAGCTGGAGATGCATTTTTTAAACCCGAAAACGTTTTTGTTAGGAATGATCCCATTCAAAAAAACCTCTATCAGTTTTTATATAGGTATCACAGTTTGGGAGACTCAAAGATATCTTTGAGGTTGTTATTCCTAGAAATTCATCAAATGCTCTATTTTTCCCTGTTTTAGTCATTGTCTTTGGACATGATTTTCAAAAATATGGAGATTATTTTTTGAAAAATGAAAGAGGTTTTTGTTGGGAACAAGCCCATTCACAAAAACCTCTCTCAGGTTTTACATAGGTATCACGGTTTGGGATAATAAAAGATATCTTTGAGGTTGTTTTTCCTAAAAATTCACCAAATTCTGGGTGAATTTTGTTCTAGTGTTAAAGGTTTGTCTCTACTTATTGGTGAACATGGGAATCAATGAAAATTCAAATGCCAACTACAAATTTTTAATACTTTTGTTTTTCATCTTTCACTTTAGTTATCAACAATAAGTTCCAGTTGCACTAATAAAAAAAAAATTTGGTTTAGCTAGAGATAATGCTACCACTTGTAATAAGTTGATATTTTTTTATAAAAACAATGTTTTTTGTTAAGTTCGAATAGATGAGGAGTATGAGCGGACACATCAAACCAAATCCACTTAGTTTGAAGAAATACTTACACATTGTAACTAGGCAGTAACAATTAATTTGTATCTACATGATCTTATTGAAATCTAAAGATTGAACTTCAGAGTTGAGATCCTATATAGGTAGTCGAACCGTAGTATTTAGATAGAGATAAATAGATGGACTTTTTAATGTAAACAGGTTCAGTATTTTGGATGGGATCAAGCCTTGAAGCATACAAATCTTAAGTTTCCCACCTAGTGAATATAATTTTTGGTGTCAGAGTGAGTTTTCTAAAATATTGTGTGCCTTCTTGCTTTATCTAGATGCAAATTGAAATCAATACAAAGTGTTGTTTATTTTTCTTTCAGCTATTGTCTCAGTGAACTATTTATTATCATGCAACCTGATCTCAACTATTGTTTCAGTGAATAGTTTATTGTAATACAACCTATTTGGATGATTTGTGTCTAGGTACATGTTTTGGATCTGAAATATTATTTCAAATCTGAAATTTCATACAAGTAACAAATTGTATTCTTGTTTGTATTTCATTTGTTTTATTCTTCATATATTTATCTGCTCACCAAAATGCATGCCACCAGCTAAGGGAAACCTTATAGTGATATTCTTGAACACTCCAACTAGATCCCTGTCCTTGGAAACCTATCTATCATTTGACCAACAATCTTAATTCATAAAAACCAATCATTCCAACACTTGAGGTGGCCTAGCTCTACCCTTTAGCAGTCAGGTGAAGACCTTAGGACCAACTATTCTGGCGTCATTTTTGAGGAATAGAGTAACGGATTAATATTTCCCTGGGAGAACGACAAAGATTAGATCTGGTTTTTTATGGTGAAAAAAATCTAGACACATTCAGACTGCAGATCATTCACCTAGAAACTCCATGGTTAAAGAATCCAGTGACGACTCCACAGTTTCAAGAAGTCATATTTTCAAATAGAAGCCATCTTGGCTAGGAGGTTTTCTCCTCTTAATTTCTTTTTTTTTTCCTGGTTTTCCAAATGTTGTTCCTACTATATATGAGTGGGGTGATTACTTGCCCAGATTTAAAGAAGATAGAGATGATAACCCTGCAGATCATTTTCTTGAATTCCATGAATTCATACATTAGTTGCGTATACACCATGAGGATGTATTAATGAAAATGTTCATGTACTCATTATATGGAGAGGCACGCGAATGGTTCATATCCTTATTGTCTTCTAATATATCTTCTTTAAAATATTTTCATGCTTCCTTTCATAATGATTGCTAGAAATATTTTTCAGATGACCTGCTTTTTGAACATTTTTGTGAAGAATTTGGATCTTACATTCAACAGTCAATTATTAGTTCTTCTAGTAGTGAAAATGAAAGGGACATTTCCGTTGAAGAAGTGGAGGAAGATTTAGTTACATATTAGTCTTCTTCTAATTCTTTTATCCAGAAAGATGATGTTGGGCATTACATTAATGATGAAATTGATGATAACAAGGCTTTGGATACATTTTCCATTATTTCAAATGTCTCAATTATTTGTTGTTATGATGAATTTGTTGTTCTAAATTCTCATAAATATCTGGTTAACTATGAAGAAAACAATGTTGATGGTCAAACACAAGCATCTCTTTCTAGTAATTTTCAGCAGCCATTTCTTGGACTTGGAAAACCAACATATCACAATGGTGAAGGTTGTCAAATAGATTATGAGGAAACAATTGTTTCAGAATTTATTTATTTTATTTATTTATTTATTATGTCTGGAGGAATCATCAACTAGTTGGGCACGTGCTCGCGTTACACGTGGCCGTGTTATCCAACTACTACCACTATAACCTCCAGGTGTGCCCACGAGGCCCCTTACGTGGCACACATTGTAAGTCGAGGGGAGTTGAACTCGAAACCTCATGGAACTTCATTTTCACGGCACTTGCAATTGAGCTTCCCCCCAGGGGCAATTGTTTCAGAATTAGATCAAGAGCTATCTTCTACAAAATCTATGATTGATTATGGTCGAGATAAGGAATTATTCATGCATCATCATACTCTTGAAAATATTTCTACTTTAGGTTACAATGAAATAAATGATGAACCTTTGAAGGAAAATGAAGAGACTATTTTAAATCATTATTTACAATATGCACAACTTTTTGATGCACCTATTTATGATGAGTATTGTGACTTTGATGATGATTTACACGAGCAACAAGTATTATTTTCCTCTTCTGAAAATTCTGATTAGCTTGGTTATGATGAAGACGTGCTTTCTCTGCAAGATCAATTTTCTTCTTAGCCATTTTCTGTTACAAAGTCTCATACAAAAAATATTATTTGAAAGGAAATTAAGGAGGCACTTTCCTTTAATGATCCTCCATTGTTTGATGATTATGAGGAAAGTAATGTTGAAGGTCATGAATAAGTATTTCTCCTTTCTTCTGGAAATATTGAGCAACAGATTCAAGATTTCTTCAAGTGAATATGACATATTTCAACCAGAAATAGACTAATCCCATCAAGAAAAAATCAACCATGGAAGTCAAATTAAAGAATGCATCACTACTTATCCATCAAGGTATGGTTCTCATTTTTTTGCAGATCCTATAGCAGTCTATATGAAGTCAAATTGGATTGAATAATTTTCTGTCATTCATTTTGTGAAGAAAGAAATTCAAAACTTTAAGTATGGGCTTCAAGTTTGTAATTTTCTGCTATATTTTTCAATTTCTAATATCATATGCATACTAAAATATGGAGGTCAGTTTCAACTTGTTAATCAGTTCCTTGTATGGCTTCACTTTAAATATGATTACACATGATTACTTGGTTTTCAGTTGAGTAGAGTAGGGGTGTGTTGAATAAGCTCGTCATTCGAGAATTTCATTTTCAGTTTGCTTATATAGTATATCAACAATAAGACTCCATCACCCAATGGATTTGGCACTGTACAAGAGATGGGGATTTTCAGATTACAGTTTTCTTGCAAATTGGTTTTTTTCATCTTGCAATTTTTGGTTTGCATGTTGCAGATGTTTTTCAAAATAGATTGAGGGTGGCAGAAACAATGAAATAAGGCACACATGTCTGTTATTATTAGAAACTCACAGGGAAGTGCTACCCCCAATTGGAGATGATGTTAGATCATGGGTCTATACCTCTTCTTTCTATTCCTCAAACCATCCCATTCATCCGTTAACCTAGCTTCTACTTAGTCTTTCTTCATTATGTCTTGAGTCATTTCCATTTGATTTTGTCATCCTTTATTTTCTTTTTATTAGTTCCTTGATCTTTATAAGGTTAAGTCAAGTTATGATTTGAATTAAATAAGTCATATCAACATGGTTATATCATTTTTGGGTTGCAAACAGGTTATCTTAGGCCTATTGGTGCAAAAATATATTGATTTCAAGAATTCCTCTATTCTTGCAAACAATAGAAAAAACATTGTTTTATGAGTTTTAACGTTTAAAAAATATTTAAAAGTTTGAATAAAGGTGTGTTGGCACCTCACATGTGTTTGTATCTCCTTGTGCACTTGAGATCATGCATGTTTCCACCAATTTAACCATCATTACAAACTTTGTGCTAAGGATCATGCATGTTTGTGCCTTGAGCTGTTATTATTGCAGGGTCATGTGTAATTATTATTGCAGGTGGTAAATGAACCTGAAACAACGCATACCTTCGACCATAACTTCCAGTGGGAGTAGATACAAAACAATGGTGTCTCCTTGAGAGCATTGGAAATTGGACAGAACATAGCCAACATGGCTTGAATTGTTTGAAGCAATTCCATAAATAAGAGATATATTTATCAGCGGAGAACAGTTCAACTTTATATGTGCTTTCAACGGACATCGGACAGGAGTGGATCTCCTCTTCGCATAGAATTTTGATGGGTTTTATACCCAACTTGGGGACACCACCATTCATATTATAGAGCACTTCATCATTGGGGCATGCGCTCTCCTGATTAGTGGTGAGAGATGGTTTAAAAAGGGAAAAATTCCAGTCGGAATCTACAACAAGTTTATGGTGGCATAACACCAAAACCCTGATTGGTGCCAGGTCCTTGAAATGTCGAGCAAACCTAATAGAAAAACCAGGCTCACAAACCATTTGAGGTTGAATTCCAAGGCATTGTTTGATCCATCCTTAAAAGACAAAAATCCCATAGTAATTAAGGATGAGGCCATTGAATAAGACCTATCTTAATTTTCCAATATGGAGGAGATGGATATACATACATTGAAAAATGTAACGACCTCCTCGTTACGACAACAACTCTAGGGACAGGTGCAATTTTTTTTTTTGTTTAAGGTGTGTGCGCGCGTGTAGAAGTGACAACACACTTGACTCTATGTCGCCACTCGAAAACCATAAGATGCAACCACGATGTTCAACACAAGAAGACTGAAGGCACACAATGATTAACTGCAACAATATATGACCATAGGCATAAGGCGCACAACACAAACATTAAGACATACTGGAGGTGCACAGTAAGAACACAGAGGGAAGAATCCATGGTGTTAGGGTTACTATTTCTGCACAGGAAAGAAGGGATTTTAGTCTTATGTCTTCTCAAAAGAAAGATTAGACAGGCTCCTGGCCGACTGCTCAGGCAGAAACTAGTAACCCAACCTAGAACAAGACGCAAGAAAGATGAACACAACAAGACAACACCGACATATCACAGTGACAACAAGCAATATATGCCCCTAGACATAAGGCGTACAACTAGTAGCCGTAAGCAGAAAATGACACAAGGTGGTATGTACCGTACAGTCACAGACATAAGAATCCATAGTAGTAGAGCGTACTATTTCTGCACAGAAAAGCAGGGCTTTTAGTCTTATGTCTTCTCGAAAGAAGATTAGACAGGCTCCTGGCCGACTGCTCAGGCAGAAACTAGTAATCCCCTCAGGTGTGTCGCAAGAGTGGAAACCCTGCCTTTAAAGGGCCCGAGACTCTTGATACGACACTGGATTCCTTACACAGAAAAATACACACAGACATATATGCTAGGGCTACTGAAGGTGTCTAAATCCCGCCCGACACAACCAACCCAGCAACCCACTAAATACTATCAAGTACAACATAAACAAGAAGGACAACTACGTCCTTTACGGAAGGCGCACGACAAGAAGGGCTCCGACAACAAACACCCAAGTTCAACATTAATTAAATTCAACAACTCTCCTCAGTTACTAAATCTTAAAAGTTTATGGTACTAGTTCAGGGCACCCTTCATTTTATAAGTCGTCAACACTAAAATTCCTTAGCATTTAATAAAATGAAAAAGTTATTACATTGTATATGATATCAACTCTAACCTTTCATTTTAATTTAAAAATAACTAACCTTTCATTTTATTTTAATGAACTAACCCTGCCCTTACATAATTTAACGATATATTATACTGAAGTTACTCCGCACAAATTGTAATGACAAGAGACTTCAGCAAGGTACCGATGTCATGACACAACATTTCAATCCCTCTTATATGCTACAATCATAAGATCTACAATGACCTTAATAAATAAAAACACTCAAATAAACAGGAGGATCTCACAAATCGACATCCTTTAAGATCATAAATCTCTTTAATAAAGAAATATTAACTACGCCATTCCTTCTTGTAAGTTATCTACTCAACTACACTCTATACTATGTTGCAACCAATACCCTTACACTAAGGTCAATATAGAAGGATAACCTCACCATTATAATCAACGTCATAAATAAAATAACCATGTGACATCAAGGTTAGAAACTATCCATATATAAAAATGAGTCATATATAAAGGTATCCACTTTCAGAAAGACAATGTATAAAATAGCCATACGTTTCTTTTAAAATGACAAGCTTAAAGGACATTACTCATTGTCAATATGTAAAGATAACCTCATATTACAATTAACGTCAATTAAAGATAGCAATGTAACATCATGGTTAGAATTGTCCAAATATAAAGGTGACCAGAACTAAAAGTCGCATTAAAGGCATCAAAATTTTAGGAAGGCAATATATAAACTGTTGAAACTGTCCATAAATAAATATATAACTGTTGGGAACTGTCCATATATATAACAGTTAGAAACTGTCGATATATAAATATATATACACTCACTCTATATAAATATATAAAATTATAGAAGGACAATATATAAACTGTTGGAAACTTTCCATAAATAATTATATAAACTGTTAGCGTTGCAAATGTAATTGATAGGGGCCCTACCTTTAATCAGCGAGAGAAAAATTTACAATAAATAAGAGCGCGTAGATTTGGGGATTTAACATGCTGACAGAGGTTAGACAGACACATCAATAGGGACACAGACCAGGTGTTAACGCAGACAAAATGCAGTCTGTAATGTTGTATCAAAACGCACACTCTTTTACATTAATGCCCCCTCTGCAAAATAAAAAAATGCCCATACTCAAATGTAAAACACCCACCATCAATTCACATGCCTACAACAAATAAAAACGCCCATACACCAATGTAAGACGCCCACCATCATTTCACACGCCTACAGCAAAGAAAAACGCCCACCATCGTTTCACACGCCTACAACAAAGAAAAAAAATGCCCACACACAAAGGTAAAACACCCACCATCGTTTCACACGCCTACAGCAAAGAAAATACTCCCATACACAAAGGAAATTCCCACCATCGTTTCACACGCCTACAGCAAAATAAAAAAACGCCCATACACCAATGTAAAACACAGATCAATTACATGCCCAACACGTACAATAAATGCTATTTAAAAACGCCCATATAATAGCAAAACGCAGGTCAATTTAACGCCCAACACATATAATGAATGCCAAATCGAAATGCAGCATGCGCAACCCAGAATGCAAATGCCAAATCGGAGTTCATGAATGCCGAATTGAAAACCAGAAGGCAGAAGGTCGAATCATTCTCCAAGAATGCCAAATCGAAATGCAGAATGCTCAATATAATAATGCCCACTGTATATAATAAAAACGCCCAATAACACAAAATAAAACCCACACAGTATATCTTTTCCCCAAAAACGAGTCACTATCATCCACAACAGCCATGAAATATAAAAACAAAAATTCTAGGAATCCACATCCATTAACAATTTATCCAAACAAAATTTTCAGAACTACGTCGCAGTAAGCATTCCAAACGAAATTGCCGATGAAGTTTTTCAGTAACACAATACACAGTGAATTTAGCCGTAGGGGATGGAGAAGAAAAGAAAATTACAAGGATGGAGGATTACTCAAGGTGACGCTTGTAAAATTTTGCAGCAACATTTAAAAACACAACAATCCGCTGGATGTAATCAATTAAAGAACAACCATCTAGCCCAACGGTAACTAGCATCAATTGAAATTAAACATTCATTCGTCTAGATTTCCATTACCTAAGCAGATCTAATCATAACCTAATTCATTCTACTCTACTAAATGACGCGCGTACCTTTTCCCTTTCAACTGCCTCGATTGAAGTCCGCGCCTCGGTTGTTGTCCCGCACTCCTGGCCACTCCTGCTTGCCGACTGTAGCTACCTAACCGGTACCTCCCAGCCAATCTCTAGGGGTACTCTGCTTCCCCCTTAGCCCCCCGAGCCGCAAAGGGGCCACACAATATCCAGAGATAAGACTAGCTTCTCAGCTCGCCTCCAAGGCTGAGCTACCACTCCAATACAGCTGATAATTTCCCAACTCCTCACAAGCAAACAGTCAAGCCACAATCCGGCAGCGTAACATTACGCTCACCGTTCATCCGCTTCTTCCTCCTTTTCCCCTTCTTTTATAGCAATTTGAGACCCACCTACTTTCCCTAAATCATTATTAATTTAATTTTTAATGACAATCCTCTAAAAATTATCTGTCGTCCAAGTGTCACTCATCCCCCATGTTTCTCCGAAATTATTTTCTTTAATTTAAATAAAAGACTCATTTCCCTCACCCCCCCT
>ML871444.1:8264-19859 GCA_009831015.1 Picea engelmannii
CCTAAGTCTATATTCAAATCTGCATTAACTGGCACCTTAGACTTAGGAGGAGATACCTTAGGAGGACTGGTTTGACCCTTTTCTTGACTTTTGTTTTCCTTCCTATGGTATGTAATGCCTCTAAAACGAGCCATTTCTGCAACCTGATGAAGGGTGGGCTTGGGCCCATACTTTTCTGTAGATTTATCAACAACTCCACTCATAAAGTTACCATAGCTCCCATAATCAGTAACATCCAAATAATCAGAGTGATTACCACAATACCTGTCATTACACATGTTTACTTGTTCATTTCCTTGGTCTTCATATTCATTATTACACTCTTCAAGGAAGATAAGACAGGTAGACTCCTCATGAAACTCACCACAAGGTCTACAATAAGGCATAGGGCGATGATCTACCAAGTTGGTGGTTTCAAAAGGATTAGGTGGTCGTTGATCATTCTGAGGAGGTCTTCTTAACCATTTATCATTTGGCTTATTTTGTTGTCTATTATTTCCTTGTGACCTCTCTACTGTGATCAATCTGTTCTCCAAAGCATTAATTTGGTTGTCACGCTTCATATCCAACTGCTTAATCAATTCAGTCAATTCTTTAATTCCATCACTAGATGATGTTTGACCCTCATCCCTCTTCTTCTTATCTTCATTAACTTTTGAAGAGAAACCTCTATTAAAACCAGGAATGTTGGACTTCCTAGCTTCAAGCATGTTCTTTTCAATCCTTACTGCCATTTCTTGTGCTTCAGGCAAAGTCTGAGGATCCTTATCCCTGAAGGCATACCTCATCTCTCCTTCAAAGGCCTCAATATAATAAATTAATATTGCAGCAGCAGGGGGCTTGACATCTTGATGAAGATTCTTCACCAAGTTACTAAACTTCTCATTAAACTCTACCACTGTTTCATTTTCTTTTTTATGGCTGGTGGTGAGTGCACCCAACTGAAAACGATGTTCTTTCTGATCACCCCATCTCTTTCTAAATTCATCAATTAGTGAGTTGAGGGTGTTAAATTTGTTGGCAGGGAAATCTTCAAACCAATCAGAAGCATTTCCCTCCAAAGAATACACAAACAGGGTCATCTTCACATCTTCCTCATTGTGGCCTCCACAATACTTATCAATACACCGACGAAAACATGAGATGTGGGCCTGGGCACTAACAGCATTATTCCCATGGAAGATAGGCAATTTATCAATGGCTTTCTCGGGAACAGCATGGGGAGCACCTTGGATAGCTGCAAAGTTCAAGGGACTCAAAAAGGTGGCCATTAGTATGTTAGTGTTATTAATTGGATTATTAACAGTTGGTTGATTATTAGTTTGGAACCAGTATTGGATATCGTTGAGTGCTTCCTCCCTAAGACTTTCAAGTAAACTCCTAGCAGCCGAGCGGTTTGCTCTCTTCTTGTAAACCTGTTCAGGCTCAGGAAAAGAATAAAGCACTCCCTGAGGGTTGCTCCTAGTCGTGTATTTGCAAGAGTTTTTCAGTTGAGTTGCCACTTAGATAAGAATCAAACAAAGCTAACCAATCTCAAGTTCAAAGAATTTTTAAAGCCTAAAAGATTTTACAAGTAGTTCTTAAAAGTTAAGTCGTAAAAAACAAGGATGAATAACTCAATCCCCGGCAACGGCGCCAAAGATGTTGCCGTCCTTATACACACTTGCAAACGTGAGTTGAGTTCGGCTCACTCAATGTGTCCTTGGAGGCACAATGCCTAGGTTCACAGCCCACGCTGTCACTTTGACCGGAACCTCTTCCGTCTAGGCTTACTCCTAGGGAAGCCAAAGGGGGTAGACTTTAGTTACTAAGTGTGTTAGAGTTAGCTTCTAGGAGTTAATTTTAATTTGTTAAGGTTAGAGGGGATTCTAATCCTAAGATCCTAAGGCAACCATGCAATATGCAAGGGTTGGCATGAGAAGCAAGCCTTTTCCCTAGGTCAACTAAGACTAGTGCCTAGAAATTGGGCAAGGGGTCATCTATGTTCAAGGGTTGTTAATTAAAAAAGATTACAAGTTATGAACAGTTTTACAAAAGAATAACTCAATAAAAGAAAACCATGTACATTTACTTACAAGATTTACAACTTAAAGAATGATAGATTACAACAACAATATAACCAAGTATTTGTTCAATATGTGCAGGATATAGAAGATCAAAACATCAAGTCACATCATCATTTACACAAGATTATCATCAACATTACTTCATCAAAAGATTCCAAAGTTTAAGAGAATTAAACACAACTATTAAGAAGAGTATTGGAGACAATCTACACTCTTAATTACTAAGCCCCCCAAGTATTCTATTAGATTTGGCCAAGGGTATAATAATTAGGCTTTTCTTAAGATTTGCAAATTTTATTAGCTTTCACCAAAGCCTCCTCCTCCTGTTGCCAAATAACTGTTGGACGCTCAAGATAGTATGGCAACGAGGCCAACCGTAGCAGAACCAGTCAGGCCTGACAGTAAGAGTACTTCCCGACGAGGACACCCACCTAGAGCGCCACGGGGCAGTCCCCTGCCACTACCCTCCGTTGTTTTCCTCAAACCCGTTTTAGATGGTGAAGATGGTGGTCTAAGGTACCCTAAAATAGTCTATTAAGTATGTATAATGATTAGGTAGACTTTTAGGTGATTTAAAGAGTGTTTAGAAGGTTTTTAAGTACCTTTTAAGTGCAAAATAATGAGATGGCCGAAACTGTTATTTGCACAATGAGTGTGTTGCTTAAGCTTAAACCATGAAGTAGATCAACACATATAAAGCAAAATAAAATTGAGATGGCTGAAAGAAATAAAGATTATCACATGCACATCAATATAAGTTTGATTAGAGACAATAGATCAATGGCAAGAACAGCTTGCCTTAAGAAATGAAGAAAAGAAACTTATTAAGTGTTTGCCTACTTAACCATTCAATAAATTCCAAGCCCAAGACGTGGCTACCAATAGATATAAACAATGAATCAATAAACCACTTATGTGTTAAGCACCTTAAGAGATATTAAGCATGAATAGTAAAATGTGTGCTTAAGAGAGAGATTAAGAGCTTGAAAAGAAAGTAAGCAAGATCCAAACAAAAGATTTTAAGTGTGTTGCCCAATGGGCTTAAGATGAGAGGTTAGATCTAGAACATAAGCATTAGGAACATTAAACCATTAGATCCATCACATCACATGAAAAATCAAGCATTAACACTTATCCTTACCTCTTTGGGGGGTTCCTCTCCCAACTAGGTAGGTTATTAAATTATCTTGTCTTAGTTAAATTAAGTGTTCTTAGATCTTAGTTATTAGGGCAAACCAATAAGAGATGAGCAAGAGGAGAAGAGAACTAATCTACAAGCTAGTCTACAAACTAATCAAGCAAATACCCATGTCAAGGTTGAGAAGGTGCCCTCACCTTCTAAAACTTGCGGCCAAGCTAGAAGAAAACTAAAAAAAAAAAATACGAAAGAGAAGCTAGATCTAGCCTACATCCTACCTACCCACAAGCTTGAAGAAGAGGGGAGGCCGTACCACTTCCCCTCTTACACTTCAAGCTTGAACAATCAAACAAATAAGAAGGAAAAAGTGCACTTCTAGACTAGAAAAAGACAAGAGGGGGTTAGAGATAGCTACCAAACTCCCCCAAGGGATCTTGAAGTGTTGTGTGTGTCTCTTTGGGGCAGCCAAGAGCCTTCAACCAGATCTGATATACCTGTAAAAACAGCAAGCTTTGCTTGCTAGGATGGCTACACACAACCAAACAATGTTAAGGAAACCCTTGCCCTTTTGGGACAAGAACTTTCCACAAGACAAGATATAGATTTTAAATTATTTTGACCTATCTAAACCAAGATATGCTAGCTGAAAATGAGATGGAAGTACAGCAATATAGAGAAAAGTAATAGATCTAGATAGTTGGAGTGTGAAAAGCTTCAAGTGACCCTTCCCTTCTAGAAGGAGTTCCCAATGAAACTTTGAAGGTGAACCTGCAATATTCTTTCAAATTCAAGCATACAAGAGACAATACGTTGATGTAATGAAAATAAATGACACTTCAATTTAAATCAAACATCAAGATATATAGACTAATAGGCATACGCACTACCAAGCCTACTTAGATAACACTTTACCTAAGATCTAGTGTTGCAAGAAATAAGAAACAACATTGAACAATATTACCTCCATTGCATAAGAATGACAAGCACACGCATTACCCTTCTTGTTGTCCTCCAAAGCTTCCAAAATATTATTACCGAAGAAGTGGTCTTGGAGAGGAATACTGCAAAACGCTAGAGCTAGAATGACAATGAAATGAAATGAAATGATAAGAGAGAGAGAGGAAAATCAAGTAGCATAACAATAGCTCAAGATATGGTGAGTTGGTGAAGGGAAAAGGGATCTATTTATACTTGGAGAGGCAAACCTACCTCTCTTGGATCTAAGCCAAGTGTCCACCACCAAGCAATAGGGTAGATCTCTAGGCTAGGGCGCACCTCCTAGGGTTTGCACAATAGATCTAGGGTGTAGAAAAATAGAAAAATAAATTAGATAGATCTAATGGCATGTAGGAGGTGTGGGCTTCGTGCCAAGGCAAGTGAAAAGACTCAAACATTTTTTTAATAATTATTTGTGGAATTTCTAGATGAGGGAGGGCGCACCACTCTTGGAGGGCGCACCTCTTGGGATGAGGAGAAGGTGATGAGAGGTGAGGAAAGGGTGTAAGGTGTTGGGATCACACAAAAGCTCAAGGAGAAGCATGGGATCTGTGCTAAGGCAAGGTGAAGAGCCTCTCACAATAAAAAACGTAACTTTTATTGGAGAGACAAAAAGGAGGGCGTAACTCTCTTGGAGAGCGCTCCCCTTGGTCAAAAATCAACCCAAATGTAAGTATGGGTGAGGTGGAGTGATAACGATCACTACTAGGGATGATAACAAGGCTAAATGAAGTGAAAGCACAGGAGAGGGGGCCACACCCAAGTCACAATTAAATTTAAAAAAGAAAAACGTCAATCCCCCTAGGGGGGCGCAACTTTTGAGTGTGGAGGTGGGAAAAGGAGTTAAACAAGGTTGAAAAAGGTTAGAGGCTAAGGTTATGCTTAGGGGATCTCTCTCTAACTATCATTTCAACATTTCACATCATCTAACTCATTATTACAATTTTTTACATTTTGCCATGTTTGGACTTTAGCAATTAAAATTGTTGGTTTAAACTGACTGACACTCTAGGTGGACTAACCCATGGCTAAAGTTGTCGGACCGAGCTGAAACTTGGTCCATGGATGTAGGGGGTGCTATTCCATTTCTTTTGAGCACAAATACCCCTATCAAAAGTCCAAGGATCCAGTTTTTACAATTATTGCTCAAAAACAATTAATTAATTAAATAATTAAACCTCCAAACTTAGGGAAATTTAATTAAAAATTAATTAATTAAAAAAAACTAACCTAGACTCGACAGAATTCCTCGAAACTTTCTATGATGTTTTGCATGGTCATTTACAATGAATTCCCTATATAGTTACCAAAACATAAGCCCACTAGAACGTCGTTCACCACTTTGGAGGACATATGTAAAGTGTGAGGAAAAAACTCAAGGGAAATTAGTAAGGCTGAAAAGCCCACTGATATCCTGAGGATAAAAAACCCTCGGTGAAAAGAACTCTCCCAGTGAACCGATGCCAAGGTAACTGACATAGACATGACTCATGCAGACCTATTACATTATTAACCCACGCCGGGGTGCGGAAATTCCAATTACAAAATTAAGTGTTGGGCCAAACACTGCCCTGTAGAACCAAAAGTCTTCAACAATACTGCATCTGATGATGCATCTCTTCATGGCACATGAGTTGACCACCGGTGTTAAATGAGCGGTCAACAACCCCCACCCCGGGGCTACGTCCACCAACTCTTCTTCTTTATTGTCTTCAGTCAATCGGTTACAAGCACAGAGCCTCAAAACCCTACTTCGCCTAGGACAGGAGATCTGCGCACCTCACTAGATCCTCCTTCCTTGCGTTACAACACAAAGCACTTCACAGCCTATTACAATACCTTGCAACTAGCTTATCAGCCTTGCATCACATAAATCGTCTCTCTCTTCTCTATATTGCCTAGACATCTATATATACATTACAAAATAGGCCTAAACATGGGTAAACCCATGGGCTGACATCCCATGCCCGTTACATAATCCGAAAAAGCCAAAAAGGACCCAAAAAAGGGGCCGAGATCCGTGATCTCCGCTTCGCCTTGCGCTCCTCCTTCGACAGGCTGTCGAAGTCCGAAAATTGGTCACACTTGACCAAATCCCTCAAAACTTGGTCCAGGGCCAACAGGCCCCCAACACTCACCTGTGACTCGTCCCAAGTCACTCTGATGTAGGAATTTCTGCTTCGAATGCTTCGAGCTTGGCTCGAACTGCTTCGACTTGCTGCTGTGCTACAAGCTCTTGTTCAGCAAACTCTTGAATGACTGCATCATTCACATGTCCTTCGAGGCATTGTTCTACTGCGGTGCTAACCTACTCCAATTCTGCTCCTTGGCCTTCCACCTTTGTAAACAACTGATAGGCCTTATCTTGCATAGGTTGGAGTTTCTGAGTTATCTCCATAACTCTGCTCTGGATAGTATGGATTTGCTGCTGGGCGGTTCGCTGCTCTTGAGATCTCTTCATTCTCTCCACAGTTGTCAGAGCTTTCAGCTGCATTTGTAGTGTTTCTGTGTGCTACTTCGCCTCCTGGAGATGCGACTCCAGTGCCTGCAACTCTGGGTTCTCGGTAAGTTTCTCATATGTCTGAGCACTGCGATCAACGAATTGCTTGCATTCTAAGGTAAGGGCCTTTAGCCTTTCAACTGCGCTCCTGGCAGTTGCTTCTCTTTGGTCCTTTACCTCCTGTAGGATCTCGGGCACAGTGCGTAGTTCTAGGTCTGCGATGCGTTGCTGCAACTGTTGGATCACTTCTTCAAGTTGCGCTACTTGCTTCGTGACTTGATCCTCTGCCTTTACTTCCACGACAGTCACAGAGCGCAATGCTATGTTGACCGCTTCCTTCACTTCGAGTTGCTCGACGAGCAACTGTTCCTTGCCTTGCTGCAGCTGTGCCTTTTCTTCATCGAACTTCGCTTGGAGAGGACTCTTTTCCTGTTCGGCAGTTCGGCGTTGTTCTACAAGTACTCCCTGTACTTGTACCAAAGCCTAGGTGGCTTGCGTTGTTTCCTCTTGTGCTCATCGAAGGTGAGCTTCAACTGTATCAGCGAGCCGGTGGAGTTGGGTTGGCTCATCTCCCGATTCCGATGTTTCTAGTGGCAGAGGCGTAGTGGAGACTGTGCGGCTGCACTGTAGTGCCTGCTGCACCCCTTGGAGTTCGACCTCAATTCTATTGTACATCTCCTCCTGCTTAGCTTCTTACTTCTCTGCCATCTCTAGCAAAGCATCGTTCAGGGCTGCTATGATGAAATTGAAATCATCAGAGGTGAGGACGGTTTGCATCTTAGTTATAGGGGCTTTTGATCTCTTCTGGGAGGAAGGTCTCGGGGGGGAAACCTTCCTTTTCTTCGAGGGGTCCTCCTCGTCTCTAGGCGGTGTTACTTCACCTTTCCTTTGTTCAGCTTCTGTGCCGTCTATCTCTTCCCCATCACCTCCTTGCTCTGGTGACATGGAAGCAGTCTTCACCGAGGCACTGCTTAAATCTTGTACTTCGTCAGCCTTCTTTGTTTTGCTAGGTCCAGGTGTATCCTGCACAGCTTCTGGGCTGTCGATGTCGGATATCTCCGCAAGGTCGGCTGGAATAAGGAGGTCAGAGGACCATTCCTTAGTAATCTCCTCTAAGTCCTCCTTCGTCAGCTTATAGTAGGATTGAAGTTGTTGCTTGTGCTCATCGGATCGTGCTGTGATATAAATGAAATGTCGATCAGCGTTGAACTTCATCAAAGGCCTGAATCAGTGTATAGTGTTCGGCGTCATGCGAGGCTCGGACTGTATGGCTATCTTCAGCTGATTGTAGTATGTATGGAACATAGCATTTGACTGTCATTGCTTATTCATGTCACTTGAGTACCACAATGTACTGAACTTCGCAGCCAATGGTTCGAAAGGCTCAATGTCCGGGAAGGTCGCACCTTCCGGCATCTCCCAGACGATGAAAGCGATCAGGATCAAGAGCCAACTGAAATGGAATTCATATCCTTGATCTTGCGCTTCTCTGCAGTCAAGTTCCAACTGGTTCACCAGGTACTTCGCCCAATTCATTTGTAGGCCCTCCGCGCACTTCCCTGCGAGGTCGACTACAAAACCAGTCACTTGGGTGGGTCGGTTCTTGCGTACTAACTTCCTTGCAATCATCTGACAAGCGAGGCGCACTGCGCCATTCTGAATAGAGGCTACCTTGTAGCCTCACCTGCCCTTCTCGACATCGTTGTAGGTGTCCTTGATCCTTTGTGCGAGAGCACGGTCCATGGCTTTTCCAGGATAGAAGTCCTGTGGGTAGGGTCCTTGCATACTCAAACCCGTGATCCGATTGATCAAGGTCGAATCAACTGTGATACGGGGGTTTAGCCACAAATATCCGCCATGGTAACACAATAGCAACAGCTTGCATTCACCTCTTGGTGTCTTCCGAAGTGGGAAATTTTCATGACGTTGAGTAGGGTGGACTGCGCGAGGTTATGGGTCCATGCTTGGGGAATTACCTTTGAGTTTTTCCCTTTTGTTCTAGTCAGATACTTATGTGGGGCTAACATGTTGTAGACTTTGCAATCTTCGAGGTTGAAGTCGCTAAACTTCAACGCTGCGATCTTATCTCGATCTGCTCGCACTGCGTGTATCCCCTTCGGGAGGTATGCAGTGACCAAGGCGTACTCGAAATCTCTAGGTACGTTGTCGCGGTTTACAGCACCGCTTAAAGGTGGTATATAGGTGGATAAGATAAACGGGATCAATTTAGCATTCGCTAAGTCATCCCTGTGCTTAGTTCGCTTCTCATCGAACAGTCGGGATGGTCCTGCTCCGCGAGCAGTGGATGGAGAGGTTGGCAGTCCTCTCGTGGATGATGCTTGTATACCTGTAGACATCGACATGACTCTTTCAGTCATGAGGTCGATCAAAACTTCCTCAACAACTTTTTCTGCTGCGCTCAACTCGTCCGACATACACGCTTGGGGTTAACAATCTCGGGTTCAGGGGGGTAGCTTAGACACAGTAACGAGATAGAGAGCAGAAGCACGATGATCACTGTATAAACTCAACATAGTTTGCAGGCTCAAATTCTCAATTTGCAAAAGTGTTCTCGGTGCGTGGCGCAGTAGGATAAATAGGTAACTCGACAACAGGTCGCTTGCAATGAGTATGAGGCCTTCATTACTCGGTTATGTCCGTTATGGCGCGGTCCCAACGGTCGGATGGTGAGTTGGTTGGCCATAAATGGCTTTCTATTCGTTCGGAGCATTGATCTAACGGTTATAATGTCCCCAACGGATGTCCCCAACGGCTATATTGCTTCGTCATGGTGAAGATATCCTAGCGAAGCTCCAATTTTGCAATTTTTCCTTCTGCGAGGTTCCCTCTGGAGCTTTCTGCAACTTATCAATCTTGGCTCTCTTCTTACTTAACTTTCTAGCCTTCTTTCCAGTGAGCTTTGTCTCCGTATTCATTTTTCCATTCTGATTTTTGTCTTCTTTTGACCTAGTCACTTCGCGTTGTTGAAATTCTTCCCTAGGGTTCCCGGATAATACTTCTTCTTTGTCTGGGATAGGTACTTCAATCTTCTGTGGATCCTCTAGTGTTCTTGCAACTTCGACATTCAGGTCTCTAGTGTTAAATAGCTTCGATCTGTTCTGTTGTTCTTCGATCAAGTGTGCGATCCTTCTAGTCATGAAATCTTTTAATTCTTGCTTCTTCTGGTCCAAAACTTCTTCTTCTTCCTTTTATCTGGCTTGATCTCTGTCAATCCAAGGTTTTCCTAATAACATGGTAAATGGGGCGTTGTCCTTGATAAATTTAATAATCTCAAAATCTTCTTCTGTCAAAGTTCCATTGGCAGTCATAGGTATCTGAGCGAGCCTTCCACATAGGTTTATCAGCTTTCCTCTGAATAACCCTATTCCTCCTAATGAAGGGATCATAGCAAGCTTCCCTATAGCTTCCCAAGTTCTCTCTGTCATAATATTCACATGTGTTTCCTTATCTAGAACACAGTCAATATCGAAGTCTCCTATTCTTACTTCAAGGCATTCTTTTTCTTTGAAGATTTCTGATAATCTAACATGTCGATAGTCATTCAGGGTTTCGTTTATTTGTAGCAATACTTTCTCTGATCTTTTTTGGGGTTCTGTTATTTCTGGATCTACCTTAGGGTTTTCTTTATTCAGATTCATTCCTTCAACCTTAGCAATCATTCTAGGGCAATCCAAAACTTCATGGTCCATAGGTTTACAACAAAGACAACTAGGTCTTCTCTCAGGGCATTCCTTAACAAGATGTCTGGGTTTTCTGCAACTGTAAGAAAGGGTTAATCCTCTCTTTCTTTTAAGTGATCCTCAACCCTTTCTGTACAGCGTGCTAGGCTCATAGGAGCTAACCTGCAAAAAAACATTTATAGGATCCTGCATCCATTTGTTAGTCCAAACATTCTTTCTATGCATAGGTGTAACATATTTTTCACTATTCATATCAGATCTATTCATATCAAATCTTCTTTCATCTATTAATACCCTAGTTTTCAAGCTAGGATAGAATCTATCAAACATACCTAGATTCATACTTTTGAAACAAAAAATTTCACTAATCTTACTTCTACAAAGCACAAAGCCTTCAGATCTATAACTTTTCACTATTCTTACCTTTATCAGAGCACAGAGCTTACAGATCTTACCTCTTTTCTTCAGATCGGACTTCTTTTCCTTAGCATAGATCTTGTCAAACTCAGTAGAGTACTACGCACCAGAGCAATAGATCTACGCATAGAGCTTTAACAATTTTAGGTCGGATCTTTGCACAAAGCTTCTTCTTTCTCAGTTCCCAGCAATCATAGTTTCAGGTCCGATACTACGCACTTCAGCAATAGATCTACGCACAGAACTTCTCTTTTCTTTACTTCAGTTCCTAGCAATCACAGTTTCAGGTCCCGACAACGAAACCTTTGTTGGCACAGGGGCAGACCCAGGGTTCAACGCTACAACAGCGCACCAACAAAACCCTAACAACCGACCCTTTCGGCAACACCTGCAAAGCAGATGAAGTCTCAACCGAGGTAGAGGCAGGGGTGGTTGCAAGACTCAAGTGTCTGCAACCTAAGTTGGGACATAGATCTGTGATTATAATACTTCACAGAGCACTTAGCATCAACAGTTCATCAATATTCAACCAATAACTACTGCGCAGATAGAATAAAGCATCGCATCATTCACTCAGATATGATGTATTTAAGCACTTTATCATAAACAGGCAAGTTATATCTAGCAGATCAAACACTAAGCACCTTCATATAGGTCAGATCTAACATTCTTACACATCATTGGCACAAAGCATCAGCAAATTTATCTATCTCTATCAAAGCACTTAGCAAGAGAAGTTATAAACACATCAAGACAAGCACAAAGCGGAACAACACA
>ML871447.1:0-10758 GCA_009831015.1 Picea engelmannii
CCCCCCCCCTCTTAGTTGTCTTACACTAAGTGCCAAGTAAAATATATAATCATAGATTAGTGCCCTAGCTATCTTATAGACACCTGAGTGCTACAACCACCCCCACCTCTACCTTGGGTGAGACTTCATCTTCTTCGCAGGTGTTGCAGAAAGGGCCGATAATTAGGGTTTTGTTGGTGTGCTCTTGAGGATTGAACCCTAGGTCTGCCCTTGTGCCAACAAATGGTTCTGTTGCCGGGACCAGAACTATGATTGTTGGGAACTAAAGAAGAAAAATCTTTGTGTGAAATAAGCTTTGTGCGTATATCTGTTGCCCTAGTGCGCAGTATTATACTTGACCTACAAAGCTTTGTGCCGAGAAAGAAAGGTCAGATTTGAAGGAAAAAGATCATATCTACAAGAAAAGAGGTGGATACTGAAGAAAAGAAGTCATATCTAAACACTTTGTGCTCTAATAAAGGTTAAAGTGGAAGTTTCTAAGTCAGATCTACAGAAAGAGGTAAGATCTGTAAAGCTCTGTGCTCTAGTAAATGTAAGAATAGTTCAATTTTTAGATCTGAAAGATTTGTGCTCTATATAGGTAAGATAAGTGGAATTTTTTTTGTTTCTGAAGCATGAATCTAGGTATGCTTGATAGATTTTGTCCTAGCCTGAAAGTTAGGGCATCATTAGATGGAAGAACATTTGATAGATCTGATAATAATAATGATAGATATGTTATACCTATGCATAGAAAGAATTGTTGGACTAACAGATGGATGCAGGACCCTAGAAAATTGTTTTTGTAGGCTAGCTACCATGACTCTAGTGCATAGTACAAAAGAGGTTGGGGGTCATTTAAAAGAAAGAGAGTATTGACCCTATGTTACAGTTGCAGAAAAGTAGGGCATCTTGCTATGGAATTCCCTAGGAGAAGCCCTAGCTGCTTCTGTTGTAAAGATATGGACCATGAAGTATTGGATTTCCCTAGAATGATTGCTAGACTTGAAAAAATGAATATGAAACAATAAAAATCTGAAGGAGATGAAGAGACTAAAATTATGGAAGAACCCCAGAAAGAATCAAAGATCATGTTAATGAAACTAAAAGAAATCCTAGATGGTCATAAGGATATTAGTTTGTTAGAGATCTTCAAAGAAAATGAGGAAATCAAAGTAAGAATAGGAGACTTTGACATTGACTGTGCTCTGGATGAGGGAATACTGATGAACATTATGACAAAAAGAACTTGGGAAACCCTAGGAAGGCCTGCTCTGGTCCCTTTGCTAGGAACCATCAGATTATTCAAAGGAAAAATGGTAACCCTATGTGGTAGAATTACCCATATATCTATGAGTACCCATAGAACTTTGACAGAGGAAGAGTTTGAAGTCATTAGATTTATTGAGGGTCGTGCCCCATTTCCATCTTTGTTAGGAAAGATCTGGATTGAAAAAGACCAGATTCAGAGGAAAGAAGAATAGGAATCCCTAGAACAGAAGAAACGAGAACTCATGGAATTTATGACTAGAAGGATCGCCTACTTGACGAAGGAACAAGAGAGCAAACCTCAGTTGTTAAACACCAGGGACCTGGATGTCGAAGCTATAAGAGTGCTAGAGGAACCAAAGAAGACCGAAATACCTAACCTATATGATGAAGGAGTATTACCCTTGGATTTGAAGAACGACCCTAAGCAGCGTGAAGTAACTATGTCAAGATAAGATAAGACTCAGAAGGGAAAAAATATGACCAAGACTAAGCCCACTGGGAAAAAGGCTAGGAAGCTAAGTAAGAAGAGGGCCAAATTTGGAAGGTTACATAAGACTCCAGAGGAAACTTCGCAGAAGGAAAAATCACAAGAATTGAGCTTCGTCGAGATATCAGAACAACGACATCTGACACTTCACCATGGCGCAACCATATAGCCGTTGGACCAATATACTCATTTGACTTCCTCCCCAAATGGGTCGAAAAGAAATTATGGGTTCCCACTAAACCGTTGGACAACAACAAAATGGATAGAATGGAGTTAATGAAGGCCCCATATCCATTGCAAGCAAACCATTGCTAAGTTTCCCTACTTAGTCTGTCACGCCACGCCTCAAGAATACTTTTTGCTAAGTGAGAATTTGAACACAAACCTTCATATTACTTCACCCTTTGATCATTTCCTTGTTCCCATATTGTTCATCGTAGTCTCATAATTCATTTTCACACCTGAGCTAGTGGACCCAAGCTTGTATGTCGGATGAGCTCGACGTTGTTGAGAAAGTAGTTGAAGAATTTTTGATTGACCTAATGGCTGAGAGAGTCATGTTAGAGAGAGGGATGTATGTCGGTGTGGAAGCATCATCGATAGGAGAAGTCCAAGCTTCTCCCTCCACTGCTCACAACAGAGGACCTTCCAGAACCACGACTAAGACAAGAACAAAGCACATAGACGATATTGTAAATGCCAAGTTGATCTCATACATTTTGTCGATTTACATACCACCATTGAGAGGAAATATTAACTGCAATATTGTACCAAGGAACTTTGAGTACACCTTGTTCATTGCATATCTTATAAAAGGGGTGCGCACAGTACGAGTTGACCAGGATAACCTCACAGCACTAAAATTTAATGATTTTAACCTTGGAGATCACAAAACCTATAGCATGTTATCTCCGCATAAATACTTAACCAAGACCAAAGGCATAAATCCTAATATTTTCCCATAGTCCTGGACTCAAAAAATCGTGCAGTTGACACTGCTCAATGTAATGAAGATTCCTCACTTCGGAAGACACCAAGAAGTCAATGCATGCATCAAGTTTCTACTGTCTTACTACCATGATGGATACTTATGGTTGGACTACCACATCACTATGGATATGAGTCTAATCAATCGGATCACAAAACTTAGCATGCAAGGCCCTAACCCACAAGACTTTTACCCAGGTAAGACCTCAGACCAAGCACTAGCATAGTGGATAAAGGAATATTATGGAAATTTAGAGAAGGGTATGTGAGGCTACAAGGTAGCCTCTATCCAGAGTGACACAATGTGCCTTGCATGTCAGTTAATCACGGGAAAATTAGTTCATAAGAATAGAGCAACATAGGTGACTGGCTTCATAGTTGACCTCACAGGGAAGTGTGCCGAGGGACTACAGATGAATTGGGAGCAATATCTTGTAAACCAGTTAGAACTAGATTGCAGAGGAACACAAGACCAAGGGTATGAGTTCCACTTTAGTTGGTTACTCATAATCATCACCTTCATTACTTGGAAGCTTCCAGAGGGATCCATTTTTTAGGATATTGAACCTTTCGAACCTCTTGTCACAAATTTTTGTACGTTGTGGTACTCTAGCAACATGAACAAGCAGTGGCATTCCAATAATTTCTTCCACACCTACTTCAACCAACTGAAGAATGCAATTTAGTATACACCATGAATCACCCCAAACATACTTCATAGGTTTATACCTTTGATAAAATTTAGTGCAAAACACCACTTCACCTATATTACAGTGTGTGGTGATGAGCATAAACAACAGCTCCAATCCTACTACAAATTG
Organism: Picea engelmannii; assembly: GCA_009831015.1. Lineage (NCBI taxonomy): Eukaryota > Viridiplantae > Streptophyta > Pinopsida > Pinales > Pinaceae > Picea > Picea engelmannii. The sequence continues at coordinate 3,547 of ML871447.1, forward strand.
ACAGAGGATGAATTGGAGGAGATTACCAAGGAATGGTTGGTAGAACTCCTTGTTGCAGCAGACCCCACAAACATGTCTGATGAGGAAATCCTTGAAGCTATGTCGAATACACCTGGGCCAAGAAGGACTAAGAAGGATGATGAAGTTGAAGATGTCCCTAGCATGTCCACAAAGACTACTTCGATCTCACATGTGTAGGGGGTGATGGTGATGAGCTAGGCAGTACAGAAGTTGAGAAAAATAGAGGAAAAGTTACTCCACCTAGAGAGGAGGAGGATCCCTCCATGAAAAGAAATATGAAACCACCAAAACCCTCCTCCTGAAATAAAGCTAAGGCCACCTGGACCACGCTTAAAACTACCCTTACCCTAGATGACTTTGACTTCCTAATTTCCATGCTAAATGATGTTTCACTCGAGCTCATAGAAAAGAATGAAGCAAAGTAGGAGGATGTATTCAACCAAATCAAAGGCAAACTCAAATAAGTGCAGTAGGCACTACATTCCAGCTAAGCAATGTCTATAGCTCCCTTCACAAGTGGAACATCAGGAATAGGCAATGATCCCACTCAATTGCACCAGATCACTGATCACGTCGAAGCTCACCTTCAACGAGATCAAGAAGACACAACACAAGCCACCCAAGCTTTCATGAAAGCACATAAAGAACTTATAGAAAAACATAAGGAGGTAGAATGAGAAAATCTTGCCCTGAAAGCGAAGTGGGATGATGAAAAGGCATAGTTTCTAGAAGATAAACTTGAAGTTCAAGAAAGGATTCACAAAGTACTGCACTTTGTGACAGTCATAGAGGTGAAGATGGAAGACCGTCTCCCACAACAGGTGACCCAACTAGAAGAAGTAATCTAGCAACTCGAATAGTGCATCATGGATTTGGAGCTCTGCATCATGCCTGATACCCCTTAGGAAATAAGACATCTAAGAGATGCCACTGCTTGAAGCACAGTTGGTCGATTAAAAACCTTTTCTTTGGAATAAAAGTAGTTGAGCACTAGAAGTGCCCAGAATTATGAAAACCTCACAAAGAATACAGAATTGAAGACATTTGAGGCATAGCTCCAAGAAGAAAAGAAACATGCAGACATGCTACAAGCACAGATAAAGACTTTGACCTAAGTTGAAAGAATGAAGAGGTTCGCAGAACAATGCACAACCCAACAACAGGTACATACACTACAAAGCAAAGTGATGGAAATCTCCGAACGAATTCATCCAATCCAGGAAAAGGCATGCCAACTGTTTGTTGAACTGGAAATCTAGGAAGTTGAACTCAAACAAGTTGTCATGACTACAGAACAACGACTGGAAAGACTGCTCAATGACATAGCGATCCAAGAATTTACTAAGCAAGAAGTTGTGCACTGTAGCAGGTCAAAGCATATTGAACCAAGCTTGAGGCATTCGAGGTAGAATTGATCAGACCTAAGTGACTCAGGATGAGTCACAGGTGAGTGTTAGTGGCCTATTGCCCCTTGACCAAGTTTTGAAGAATACTTGGTCTTATTTGACCATTTTTGGGACTGCAATAGCTTGTCAAATATGGAGCACAACATGAAGCAAGAAAGACCTATTTTTGGTCCCTTTTAGGGTTTTGGGTTGATGTAAAGGGAAAGGGATGTCGTCTTGTGGGTTTACCCACGCTTAGGCCCATTTTGTAATCTATAAATAGATACTTAAGTAGTAGATATGATATCTGAGTGCAAACAGTAATACCTCTATGTGATGTATAGCTAAGGGCTTAGTGCTAGTAGCTAGATCTGAGTGTTCGGATGTATATTTCAAGTGCTATGTGCATGATTGTAAGGAAATTGGAAGACTAAGTGCAATTTGTTGTAGTTTTTCACTGAGGTGCAAGGAAGAAGGATCTAGTGAGCTACACAGATCTTCTGTCCTATGTGGAGTAAGGGTCCCTGAAGCTCTGTGTTGTAAATGCTTGACTGAGATAATATAAAGAAGAAGACTTTGTTGATGTAGCCCCAGGGTGGGGTGAACAATGGTAAATCTATGTAATGTGATCTATTTTTTGACCTAAGTGTTGTCTCCTTTTTGGCTAAGTGCTTATTGTGATTAAGTAGATCTAGTTATGCTCTGTTTTTATGATATATGAATGAATGTTAGATCTTATATATAAGATGCTTAGTGCTTGACCTATTGAATCTAATCTATATTTCTATGGCTAATTATTGAATCATATTTAGTCTAAGTATTCACTACGATGCTTTATGACATCTGCAAAGTACCATAAGGGTTAAATATTGATGAATGATCTATGCTAAGTGCCCTGTAAAAGATATAATCATAGATCAGTGTCCCAACTAGGTTGCAAACACCTGAGTCCTGCAACCACCCCTGCCTCTACCTTGGGTGAGACTTCATATACTTTGTAGGTGTTGCCAAAAGGGTTGTAATTTAGGGTTTTTTTGGTTCCCTCTTGAGCGTTGAACCTTAGGTATTCCCCTGTGCCAACATAGTTCACAAGAACTGACCCGACCAAGTGACTAGATTTGTCATTGACCTCGCAGCGAAGTGCATAGAAGGACTTGAAATGAATTGGGCATAGTACCTAATAAACTAGCTAGAGCTTGACTACAGGGAAGCACAAGACCAAGGATATCAGTTCCACTTTAGCTGGCTTCTCATACTGATCACATTCATTGCATGGGAGATGCTGGAAGGTGTGACCTTCCCAGACATTAAGCCCTTGGAACCATTGGCCATGAAGTTCAGTACCCTATGGTACTCGAATGATATGAACAAGCAATGGAAGTCAAATGTTGTCTTCCACACTTACTACAACCAATTGAAAGTAGCCATCCATTTTGAGCCTCGTATGACCCCAAATACCCTCTACAGGTTTCGACCCCTAATGAAGTTTAGTTTGGACCATCACTTCATTTATATAAAAACACACACAGATGGCCCTAAGCAATAGTTGTAGTCTTACTACAAGCTTATGGAGGAATATTTAGAGGAAATCACCAAGGAATGGTCCGTGGACCTTCTTATCCTAGCAAACCCTACAGATTTTTTCAATGTAGAAAATCTAAAAGATGCGTGAGATACACCCAGACCTAGTAAAAATAAGCTTGAAGAAGTTCAGAATGTAGACAACACATCCGTGAAGACTGTGTCTATGGCACTAGACAAAGGAGGTGTTGGTGAAGAGATCCATGAGGAAACATCACATAAGGATGAGGAGGACCCCTTGAAGAAAATAAATGTGTCCCCCCAGAAGGCTTCATCCAGAAAGAAAATGAAAGCAACCAAGACCAAGTTCAAGACTATCCTCACCCCAGATGACTTTAACTTCATCATCGTTGCATTGAATGACACATCGCTAGAGATTGCAAAGAAGCAGGAAGCTAAGCAGGAGGTAATGTATAGTCATATTGTGATAGAGATCCAAGGAGTGAAGTAGGCACATCAGTCAAGGAACATAGTCTCCACTGTACCCCTGTCAGTCAGAACAACAGAAGAAGGAGATGTGCCATCTCAACTCCACCAAATCATGGATTCAATCAAGGCTCGACTTTGAAAAGCACAAGATGAAGTAGAGAAATCCATACAGTATTTGACACAAGTACAAGGAGTACTTGAATAAAAATGCAATGCTTCAGAACAAGAAAAGAGTGCTCTTCAAGAAAAATGGAATGACAGGAAAGCACAACTACAACAAGGAAAGGAATAGTTGTTGGTAAAGAAACTGGAGGTAAAGGAAGTGGTCAACAAATCACTTCACTCTGTGATAGTCATTGAGGTACAAACTGAAGAAAGAATCCCACAGGAGGTGGCAAAAATTGAATACATGATCCAAAAGCTACAATAGTGCATCATAGATCTAGAGCTCTGTGCTGTACCCAAAACTCCATAGGAGGTAAGAGACCTAAGGGAAGAAACTACCCACAACACACTTGGTAGATTAAAATATCTTTCCTTGGAATGAAAGTAGTTGAGTAACAGGAGTTCCCAAACCTACAAGAACCTCATGGAGAATCTAGAGTTACAGGCATTAGAGTCGCAACTCCAGGAAGCAAAGAAACACACAAATATTCTAGAGGCATAGCTGAAGGCCTTAACACCAGTTGAAAGAATCAAGAGGTTTCAAGAACAATGCATGAACTAGCAACAAATCCACATGATTCAAAGTAAAGTGATGGAAGTCTCTCAATGACTTCAACCAGTGCAAGAAAAGGCATGCCAACTATTCACCGAAATTGAAAGCCAAGGAGTTGAGCTAGAAGGGGTTGTCATAATAGTAGAATAGTGCCTAGAAGGGCTAGTGAATGATGCAGTGATCTAGGATTTCACTGAGAAAGAGGTCGTAGCAATGTAGAAGGTCAAAGCCGCTCAAGGCAAGCTCAAGGTGTTCGAGGTAGAATTTCTCAGACCAGAGTGACTCAAGACGAGTCACAGGTGAGTGTTGGGGACCTGTTGGCCCTTGACCAAGTTTTGGGATAACCTTGGTCATCTTTGACCATTTTTGGGACTTCGACAGCTTGTTGAAGATGGAGCGCCAGACGAAGCAGAGATTGTTGAATCTCGACCCATTTTTGGGTCCCTTTTTGGGTTTTGGGAACATGTAATGGGAAAGGAATGTTGGCCCATGGGTTTACCCATGTTTAGGCTACTTTTGTATGTATAAATAGAAGGATATGAAAGAAAGTAGTACTAGTCAAATATTTTATCTATGTGATATAGGCTGAGTGCCAAGAAGGGATCTGTGTGATCAAAGTTTTTGTGCATTCTGTATAGACTTGTAGAGATTAGTGAAAGTCCTTGTGTGAATATATAAAAGGCTTTGTGTTGTAAGGAAAGGAAGAAGGATATAGAGAGTTACGCAGATCTTTTGTCCTGTGTGGAGTAAGGGTTTCTAAGGCTCTATGCTTGTAACCAATTGCCCAATGATAATAAAGAAGAGTTGGTAGACATAGCCCTAGGGTGGAGGTGAACCATGTAAACACAGTGTTGTCTTCTTTGTGCCTTGTTCTTATGTGATTATTTTCTAAGTTCTTTAAGATGAGTAGATAAATTTGATATGTATGCTTATGCTCAGTGCTTATGGTGCATAGAATTTTAGAGATGATCCATGTGTATATGCTAAGTTCTTGATCTATTAGATTTGAGTAACATGTTGATGCTAAGTGCTTGAATATTCTAGTTCATAGTGAATGCTGCGAAGCTCTATTATACCAGCAAAGTTGTTATTGATTGCATAATAAAGAGCCAACAGTGCTAAGTGTTATATTAAGAGTTATAATCATAGATATGTGTCCCAGCTAAGGTTGTAGACACTTGATTCCTACAACCACACCTGTCTCTACCTCGGGTGAGACTTTATATGCTTCACAGGTGTTGTCGAAAGGGCCAATAGTTAGGTTTTTGTTAATGCGTTGTTTTAGCATTTAACCCCGAGTCTTCCCCTGTGCCAAAAAATAGATAAAATAAATCTAATAGAATTTAATGTAGTAACAAGAGAAAAAATCTCACCAAATTCAATTCCCTCTACCTGGGAATAACCTTTTGCTACTAACCGAGATTTGTATTTCTCCACTTTACCTTCTGCATTAAACTTCTTCTTAAACAACCATTTGCTACCAACAATTTTTTTTCTAGTTGGAAACTCAAATATATTCCATGCCTCATTCTTATCCAAGGCATCCATTTCTTCAACCATGGATTTCTTCCATAGTTTACTATCCTATGAATTCACTGCTTCCCTAGCAGTTATGGGATCATCATCAGTAATAGATAAAGAAAAATTGGAACAGAAATCAGGTGGACTATACCTTTATGGTTTCCTTCTTTCTCTCTTTGATCTCCTCAATACTGGGGTATGAGGTTCTTCTTCTTCTATTGCTTCATCTTCTTTAGATGATTCAGATTTTGCATCATCCAACTCAGGATCTATTTTCTCAGGTTCTTCTTTCCTTGGTAGGAATTCCTATTTGGAAACATCTTTTACCTCTCTAAAAATAACATCTCGAATGTAAACAATGTTCTTAGTTTCTGGGCTCCAAATCTTATAACCTTTCACACCATTTTTATAACCAATAAAGATACACTTTTCAGCTTTATCATCCAGCTTACTCTTATTTTCCTTTGGAACATGTACATAAGCATCAAAACCAAACACTCTAAGTTGTTCAAGAGAAGGTTTCTTTCTAGTCCATACCTCATGTGAATTTTTATCATCCAATGCTGATGAAGATGATCGATTGACCAAGTACCATGTTGTACCCACTGTCTATACCCAGAATTCTTGTCCTAACCCAACACCATTGAGCATGTTCCTTGCTTTTTCCATCAGTGTCATGTTCATCCTTTCTACAACTCCATTCTACTGAGGAGTGTATGGAGTAGTCTTATGCCTTCCTATACCACACTTCTTACATAATTCTTCGAATTCATTTTCACATAATTCTCCACCATTATCTGTTCTCAATAACTTTATTTTCTTCTCTGTCTGATTTTCTACCAGAGCCTTGAACTCTTTAAATTTATCAAATACCTCAAATTTCTTTCTAAGAAAATAAATCCATGTGTTCCTTGAAAAATAATCTATGAATGAAACATAATACACAAATTTACCTAGGGATGGAACAAAAACAAGTCCAAACACATCATTGTGTATCAACTCTAAGATCCCCTTTGCTCTTGTAGCACCATATGGAATCTTACTCGATTATGTTTACCATATATGCAATGTTCATAGAAATCAAAATCCAAATTGCAATTAGACATACCTTCAACCATACCTTTACCATGTAGTGTTCAAAGGCCCTTTTCTCCAATATGCCCTAGTCTTTGATGCCACACAATGGTCTTCTTTTCTGGGATAATATTGGTCTTGTCTCCTTCATTTCTCTTCTTAGGGACAACATAACTGCTACACCCATTAGTATAAGTTATTCCCAACAACTTGTACAGAGTTCCACACCGAACTGCCCTCATCAACACCATTTCTCCTCATACCATCTTACAAGTGTTCCTTCCAAATATAGTATCCACTCCTGCATCATCCAACTTTCTTACAAATATTAGGCTCCTGTCAAGTTTTGGAATGTGTAGAACCCCATGGAGAGTTCTAATCCTTCCATATTTTAACAACAACTTAACCCTTCCACGTCCCATGATTTTTGTTGTCGAGTCATATCCTAGGAATACATCACCACCATCATATTTTTCATATTCA
>ML871447.1:20350-31108 GCA_009831015.1 Picea engelmannii
CCCCCCCCCTCTTAGTTGTCTTACACTAAGTGCCAAGTAAAATATATAATCATAGATTAGTGCCCTAGCTATCTTATAGACACCTGAGTGCTACAACCACCCCCACCTCTACCTTGGGTGAGACTTCATCTTCTTCGCAGGTGTTGCAGAAAGGGCCGATAATTAGGGTTTTGTTGGTGTGCTCTTGAGGATTGAACCCTAGGTCTGCCCTTGTGCCAACAAATGGTTCTGTTGCCGGGACCAGAACTATGATTGTTGGGAACTAAAGAAGAAAAATCTTTGTGTGAAATAAGCTTTGTGCGTATATCTGTTGCCCTAGTGCGCAGTATTATACTTGACCTACAAAGCTTTGTGCCGAGAAAGAAAGGTCAGATTTGAAGGAAAAAGATCATATCTACAAGAAAAGAGGTGGATACTGAAGAAAAGAAGTCATATCTAAACACTTTGTGCTCTAATAAAGGTTAAAGTGGAAGTTTCTAAGTCAGATCTACAGAAAGAGGTAAGATCTGTAAAGCTCTGTGCTCTAGTAAATGTAAGAATAGTTCAATTTTTAGATCTGAAAGATTTGTGCTCTATATAGGTAAGATAAGTGGAATTTTTTTTGTTTCTGAAGCATGAATCTAGGTATGCTTGATAGATTTTGTCCTAGCCTGAAAGTTAGGGCATCATTAGATGGAAGAACATTTGATAGATCTGATAATAATAATGATAGATATGTTATACCTATGCATAGAAAGAATTGTTGGACTAACAGATGGATGCAGGACCCTAGAAAATTGTTTTTGTAGGCTAGCTACCATGACTCTAGTGCATAGTACAAAAGAGGTTGGGGGTCATTTAAAAGAAAGAGAGTATTGACCCTATGTTACAGTTGCAGAAAAGTAGGGCATCTTGCTATGGAATTCCCTAGGAGAAGCCCTAGCTGCTTCTGTTGTAAAGATATGGACCATGAAGTATTGGATTTCCCTAGAATGATTGCTAGACTTGAAAAAATGAATATGAAACAATAAAAATCTGAAGGAGATGAAGAGACTAAAATTATGGAAGAACCCCAGAAAGAATCAAAGATCATGTTAATGAAACTAAAAGAAATCCTAGATGGTCATAAGGATATTAGTTTGTTAGAGATCTTCAAAGAAAATGAGGAAATCAAAGTAAGAATAGGAGACTTTGACATTGACTGTGCTCTGGATGAGGGAATACTGATGAACATTATGACAAAAAGAACTTGGGAAACCCTAGGAAGGCCTGCTCTGGTCCCTTTGCTAGGAACCATCAGATTATTCAAAGGAAAAATGGTAACCCTATGTGGTAGAATTACCCATATATCTATGAGTACCCATAGAACTTTGACAGAGGAAGAGTTTGAAGTCATTAGATTTATTGAGGGTCGTGCCCCATTTCCATCTTTGTTAGGAAAGATCTGGATTGAAAAAGACCAGATTCAGAGGAAAGAAGAATAGGAATCCCTAGAACAGAAGAAACGAGAACTCATGGAATTTATGACTAGAAGGATCGCCTACTTGACGAAGGAACAAGAGAGCAAACCTCAGTTGTTAAACACCAGGGACCTGGATGTCGAAGCTATAAGAGTGCTAGAGGAACCAAAGAAGACCGAAATACCTAACCTATATGATGAAGGAGTATTACCCTTGGATTTGAAGAACGACCCTAAGCAGCGTGAAGTAACTATGTCAAGATAAGATAAGACTCAGAAGGGAAAAAATATGACCAAGACTAAGCCCACTGGGAAAAAGGCTAGGAAGCTAAGTAAGAAGAGGGCCAAATTTGGAAGGTTACATAAGACTCCAGAGGAAACTTCGCAGAAGGAAAAATCACAAGAATTGAGCTTCGTCGAGATATCAGAACAACGACATCTGACACTTCACCATGGCGCAACCATATAGCCGTTGGACCAATATACTCATTTGACTTCCTCCCCAAATGGGTCGAAAAGAAATTATGGGTTCCCACTAAACCGTTGGACAACAACAAAATGGATAGAATGGAGTTAATGAAGGCCCCATATCCATTGCAAGCAAACCATTGCTAAGTTTCCCTACTTAGTCTGTCACGCCACGCCTCAAGAATACTTTTTGCTAAGTGAGAATTTGAACACAAACCTTCATATTACTTCACCCTTTGATCATTTCCTTGTTCCCATATTGTTCATCGTAGTCTCATAATTCATTTTCACACCTGAGCTAGTGGACCCAAGCTTGTATGTCGGATGAGCTCGACGTTGTTGAGAAAGTAGTTGAAGAATTTTTGATTGACCTAATGGCTGAGAGAGTCATGTTAGAGAGAGGGATGTATGTCGGTGTGGAAGCATAATCGATAGGAGGAGTCCAAGCTTCTCCCTCCACTGCTCACAACAGAGGACCTTCTAGAACCACGACTAAGACAAGAATAAAGCACATAGACGATATTGTAAATGCCAAGTTGATCTCATACATTTTTTCGATTTACATACCACCATTGAGAGGAAATATTAACTGCAATATTGTACCTAGGAACTTTGAGTACACCTTGTTCATTGCATATCTTATAAAAGGGGTGCGCACAGTACGAGTTGACTAGGATAACCTCACAGCACTAAAATTTAATGATTTTAACCTTGGAGATCACAAAACCTACAGCATGTTAGCTCCACATAAATACTTAACCAAGACCAAAGGCATAAATCCTAATATTTTCCCATAGTCCTGGACTCAAAAAATCGTGTAGTTGACACTGCTCAATGTAATGAAGATTCCTCACTTCGGAAGACACCAAGAAGTCAATGCATGCATCAGGTTTCTACTGTCTTACTACCACGATGGATACTTATGGTTGGACTGCCACATCACTATGGATATGAGTCTAATCAATCGAATCAAAAAACTTAGCATGCAAGGCCCTAACCCACAAGACTTTTACCCAGGTAAGACCTCAGACCAAGCACTAGCATAGTGGATAAAGGAATATTATGGAAATGTAGAGAAGGGTATGTGAGGCTACAAGGTAGCCTCTATCCAGAGTGACACAATGTGCCTTGCATGTCAGTTAATCATGGGAAAATCAGTTCATAAGAATAGAGCAACATAGGTGACTGGCTTCATAGTTGACCTCACAAAGAAGTGTGCCGAGGGACTACAGATGAATTGGGAGCAATATCTTGTAAACCAGTTAGAACTGGATTGCAGAGGAACACAAGACCAAGGGTATGAGTTCCACTTTAGTTGGTTACTCATAATCATCACCTTCATTACTTGGAAGCTTCCAGAGGGATCCATTTTTTAGGATATTGAACCTTTCGAACCTCTAGTCACAAATTTTTGTACGTTGTGGTACGCTAGCAACATGAACAAGCAGTGGCATTCCAATAATTTCTTCCACACCTACTTCAACCAACTGAAGAATGCAATTTAGTATACACCATGAATCACCCCAAACATACTTCATAGGTTTATACCTTTGATCAAATTTAGTGCAAAACACCACTTCACCTATATTACAGTGTGTGGTGATGAGCATAAACAACAGCTCCAATCCTACTACAAATTGACAGAGGATGAATTGGAGGAGATTACCAAGGAATGGTTGGTAGAACTCCTTGTTGGAGCAGACCCCACAAACATGTCTGATGAGGAAATCCTTGAAGCTATGTCAAATACACCTGGGCCAAGAAGGACTAAGAAGGATGATGAAGTTGAAGATGTCCCTAGCATGTCCACAAAGACTACTTCGATCTCACATGTGTAGGGGGTGATGGTGATGAGCTAGGCAGTACAAAAGTTGAGAAAAATAGAGGAAAAGTTACTCCACCTAGAGAGGAGGAGGATCCCTCCATGAAAAGAAATATGAAACCACCAAAACCCTCCTCCTGAAATAAAGCTAAGGCCACCTGGACCACGCTTAAAACTACCCTTACCCTAGATGACTTTGACTTCCTAATTTCCATGCTAAATGATGTTTCACTCGAGCTCATAGAAAAGAATGAAGCAAAGTAGGAGGATGTATTCAACCAAATCAAAGGCAAACTCAAATAAGTGCAGTAGGCACTACATTCCAGCTAAGCAATGTCTATAGCTCCCTTCACAAGTGGAACATCAGGAATAGGCAATGATCCCACTCAATTGCACCAGATCACTGATCACGTCGAAGCTCACCTTCAACGAGATCAAGAAGACACAACACAAGCCACCCAAGCTTTCATGAAAGCACATAAAGAACTTATAGAAAAACATAAGGAGGTAGAATGAGAAAATCTTGCCCTGAAAGCGAAGTGGGATGATGAAAAGGCATAGTTTCTAGAAGATAAACTTGAAGTTCAAGAAAGGATTCACAAAGTACTGCACTTTGTGACAGTCATAGAGGTGAAGATGGAAGACCGTCTCCCACAACAGGTGACCCAACTAGAAGAAGTAATCTAGCAACTCGAATAGTGCATCATGGATTTGGAGCTCTGCATCATGCCTGATACCCCTTAGGAAATAAGACATCTAAGAGATGCCACTGCTTGAAGCACAGTTGGTCGATTAAAAACCTTTTCTTTGGAATAAAAGTAGTTGAGCACTAGAAGTGCCCAGAATTATGAAAACCTCACAAAGAATACAGAATTGAAGACATTTGAGGCATAGCTCCAAGAAGAAAAGAAACATGCAGACATGCTACAAGCACAGATAAAGACTTTGACCTAAGTTGAAAGAATGAAGAGGTTCGCAGAACAATGCACAACCCAACAACAGGTACATACACTACAAAGCAAAGTGATGGAAATCTCCGAACGAATTCATCCAATCCAGGAAAAGGCATGCCAACTGTTTGTTGAACTGGAAATCTAGGAAGTTGAACTCAAACAAGTTGTCATGACTACAGAACAACGACTGGAAAGACTGCTCAATGACATAGCGATCCAAGAATTTACTAAGCAAGAAGTTGTGCACTGTAGCAGGTCAAAGCATATTGAACCAAGCTTGAGGCATTCGAGGTAGAATTGATCAGACCTAAGTGACTCAGGATGAGTCACAGGTGAGTGTTAGTGGCCTATTGCCCCTTGACCAAGTTTTGAAGAATACTTGGTCTTATTTGACCATTTTTGGGACTGCAATAGCTTGTCAAATATGGAGCACAACATGAAGCAAGAAAGACCTATTTTTGGTCCCTTTTAGGGTTTTGGGTTGATGTAAAGGGAAAGGGATGTCGTCTTGTGGGTTTACCCACGCTTAGGCCCATTTTGTAATCTATAAATAGATACTTAAGTAGTAGATATGATATCTGAGTGCAAACAGTAATACCTCTATGTGATGTATAGCTAAGGGCTTAGTGCTAGTAGCTAGATCTGAGTGTTCGGATGTATATTTCAAGTGCTATGTGCATGATTGTAAGGAAATTGGAAGACTAAGTGCAATTTGTTGTAGTTTTTCACTGAGGTGCAAGGAAGAAGGATCTAGTGAGCTACACAGATCTTCTGTCCTATGTGGAGTAAGGGTCCCTGAAGCTCTGTGTTGTAAATGCTTGACTGAGATAATATAAAGAAGAAGACTTTGTTGATGTAGCCCCAGGGTGGGGTGAACAATGGTAAATCTATGTAATGTGATCTATTTTTTGACCTAAGTGTTGTCTCCTTTTTGGCTAAGTGCTTATTGTGATTAAGTAGATCTAGTTATGCTCTGTTTTTATGATATATGAATGAATGTTAGATCTTATATATAAGATGCTTAGTGCTTGACCTATTGAATCTAATCTATATTTCTATGGCTAATTATTGAATCATATTTAGTCTAAGTATTCACTACGATGCTTTATGACATCTGCAAAGTACCATAAGGGTTAAATATTGATGAATGATCTATGCTAAGTGCCCTGTAAAAGATATAATCATAGATCAGTGTCCCAACTAGGTTGCAAACACCTGAGTCCTGCAACCACCCCTGCCTCTACCTTGGGTGAGACTTCATATACTTTGTAGGTGTTGCCAAAAGGGTTGTAATTTAGGGTTTTTTTGGTTCCCTCTTGAGCGTTGAACCTTAGGTATTCCCCTGTGCCAACATAGTTCACAAGAACTGACCCGACCAAGTGACTAGATTTGTCATTGACCTCGCAGCGAAGTGCATAGAAGGACTTGAAATGAATTGGGCATAGTACCTAATAAACTAGCTAGAGCTTGACTACAGGGAAGCACAAGACCAAGGATATCAGTTCCACTTTAGCTGGCTTCTCATACTGATCACATTCATTGCATGGGAGATGCTGGAAGGTGTGACCTTCCCAGACATTAAGCCCTTGGAACCATTGGCCATGAAGTTCAGTACCCTATGGTACTCGAATGATATGAACAAGCAATGGAAGTCAAATGTTGTCTTCCACACTTACTACAACCAATTGAAAGTAGCCATCCATTTTGAGCCTCGTATGACCCCAAATACCCTCTACAGGTTTCGACCCCTAATGAAGTTTAGTTTGGACCATCACTTCATTTATATAAAAACACACACAGATGGCCCTAAGCAATAGTTGTAGTCTTACTACAAGCTTATGGAGGAATATTTAGAGGAAATCACCAAGGAATGGTCCGTGGACCTTCTTATCCTAGCAAACCCTACAGATTTTTTCAATGTAGAAAATCTAAAAGATGCGTGAGATACACCCAGACCTAGTAAAAATAAGCTTGAAGAAGTTCAGAATGTAGACAACACATCCGTGAAGACTGTGTCTATGGCACTAGACAAAGGAGGTGTTGGTGAAGAGATCCATGAGGAAACATCACATAAGGATGAGGAGGACCCCTTGAAGAAAATAAATGTGTCCCCCCAGAAGGCTTCATCCAGAAAGAAAATGAAAGCAACCAAGACCAAGTTCAAGACTATCCTCACCCCAGATGACTTTAACTTCATCATCGTTGCATTGAATGACACATCGCTAGAGATTGCAAAGAAGCAGGAAGCTAAGCAGGAGGTAATGTATAGTCATATTGTGATAGAGATCCAAGGAGTGAAGTAGGCACATCAGTCAAGGAACATAGTCTCCACTGTACCCCTGTCAGTCAGAACAACAGAAGAAGGAGATGTGCCATCTCAACTCCACCAAATCATGGATTCAATCAAGGCTCGACTTTGAAAAGCACAAGATGAAGTAGAGAAATCCATACAGTATTTGACACAAGTACAAGGAGTACTTGAATAAAAATGCAATGCTTCAGAACAAGAAAAGAGTGCTCTTCAAGAAAAATGGAATGACAGGAAAGCACAACTACAACAAGGAAAGGAATAGTTGTTGGTAAAGAAACTGGAGGTAAAGGAAGTGGTCAACAAATCACTTCACTCTGTGATAGTCATTGAGGTACAAACTGAAGAAAGAATCCCACAGGAGGTGGCAAAAATTGAATACATGATCCAAAAGCTACAATAGTGCATCATAGATCTAGAGCTCTGTGCTGTACCCAAAACTCCATAGGAGGTAAGAGACCTAAGGGAAGAAACTACCCACAACACACTTGGTAGATTAAAATATCTTTCCTTGGAATGAAAGTAGTTGAGTAACAGGAGTTCCCAAACCTACAAGAACCTCATGGAGAATCTAGAGTTACAGGCATTAGAGTCGCAACTCCAGGAAGCAAAGAAACACACAAATATTCTAGAGGCATAGCTGAAGGCCTTAACACCAGTTGAAAGAATCAAGAGGTTTCAAGAACAATGCATGAACTAGCAACAAATCCACATGATTCAAAGTAAAGTGATGGAAGTCTCTCAATGACTTCAACCAGTGCAAGAAAAGGCATGCCAACTATTCACCGAAATTGAAAGCCAAGGAGTTGAGCTAGAAGGGGTTGTCATAATAGTAGAATAGTGCCTAGAAGGGCTAGTGAATGATGCAGTGATCTAGGATTTCACTGAGAAAGAGGTCGTAGCAATGTAGAAGGTCAAAGCCGCTCAAGGCAAGCTCAAGGTGTTCGAGGTAGAATTTCTCAGACCAGAGTGACTCAAGACGAGTCACAGGTGAGTGTTGGGGACCTGTTGGCCCTTGACCAAGTTTTGGGATAACCTTGGTCATCTTTGACCATTTTTGGGACTTCGACAGCTTGTTGAAGATGGAGCGCCAGACGAAGCAGAGATTGTTGAATCTCGACCCATTTTTGGGTCCCTTTTTGGGTTTTGGGAACATGTAATGGGAAAGGAATGTTGGCCCATGGGTTTACCCATGTTTAGGCTACTTTTGTATGTATAAATAGAAGGATATGAAAGAAAGTAGTACTAGTCAAATATTTTATCTATGTGATATAGGCTGAGTGCCAAGAAGGGATCTGTGTGATCAAAGTTTTTGTGCATTCTGTATAGACTTGTAGAGATTAGTGAAAGTCCTTGTGTGAATATATAAAAGGCTTTGTGTTGTAAGGAAAGGAAGAAGGATATAGAGAGTTACGCAGATCTTTTGTCCTGTGTGGAGTAAGGGTTTCTAAGGCTCTATGCTTGTAACCAATTGCCCAATGATAATAAAGAAGAGTTGGTAGACATAGCCCTAGGGTGGAGGTGAACCATGTAAACACAGTGTTGTCTTCTTTGTGCCTTGTTCTTATGTGATTATTTTCTAAGTTCTTTAAGATGAGTAGATAAATTTGATATGTATGCTTATGCTCAGTGCTTATGGTGCATAGAATTTTAGAGATGATCCATGTGTATATGCTAAGTTCTTGATCTATTAGATTTGAGTAACATGTTGATGCTAAGTGCTTGAATATTCTAGTTCATAGTGAATGCTGCGAAGCTCTATTATACCAGCAAAGTTGTTATTGATTGCATAATAAAGAGCCAACAGTGCTAAGTGTTATATTAAGAGTTATAATCATAGATATGTGTCCCAGCTAAGGTTGTAGACACTTGATTCCTACAACCACACCTGTCTCTACCTCGGGTGAGACTTTATATGCTTCACAGGTGTTGTCGAAAGGGCCAATAGTTAGGTTTTTGTTAATGCGTTGTTTTAGCATTTAACCCCGAGTCTTCCCCTGTGCCAAAAAATAGATAAAATAAATCTAATAGAATTTAATGTAGTAACAAGAGAAAAAATCTCACCAAATTCAATTCCCTCTACCTGGGAATAACCTTTTGCTACTAACCGAGATTTGTATTTCTCCACTTTACCTTCTGCATTAAACTTCTTCTTAAACAACCATTTGCTACCAACAATTTTTTTTCTAGTTGGAAACTCAAATATATTCCATGCCTCATTCTTATCCAAGGCATCCATTTCTTCAACCATGGATTTCTTCCATAGTTTACTATCCTATGAATTCACTGCTTCCCTAGCAGTTATGGGATCATCATCAGTAATAGATAAAGAAAAATTGGAACAGAAATCAGGTGGACTATACCTTTATGGTTTCCTTCTTTCTCTCTTTGATCTCCTCAATACTGGGGTATGAGGTTCTTCTTCTTCTATTGCTTCATCTTCTTTAGATGATTCAGATTTTGCATCATCCAACTCAGGATCTATTTTCTCAGGTTCTTCTTTCCTTGGTAGGAATTCCTATTTGGAAACATCTTTTACCTCTCTAAAAATAACATCTCGAATGTAAACAATGTTCTTAGTTTCTGGGCTCCAAATCTTATAACCTTTCACACCATTTTTATAACCAATAAAGATACACTTTTCAGCTTTATCATCCAGCTTACTCTTATTTTCCTTTGGAACATGTACATAAGCATCAAAACCAAACACTCTAAGTTGTTCAAGAGAAGGTTTCTTTCTAGTCCATACCTCATGTGAATTTTTATCATCCAATGCTGATGAAGATGATCGATTGACCAAGTACCATGTTGTACCCACTGTCTATACCCAGAATTCTTGTCCTAACCCAACACCATTGAGCATGTTCCTTGCTTTTTCCATCAGTGTCATGTTCATCCTTTCTACAACTCCATTCTACTGAGGAGTGTATGGAGTAGTCTTATGCCTTCCTATACCACACTTCTTACATAATTCTTCGAATTCATTTTCACATAATTCTCCACCATTATCTGTTCTCAATAACTTTATTTTCTTCTCTGTCTGATTTTCTACCAGAGCCTTGAACTCTTTAAATTTATCAAATACCTCAAATTTCTTTCTAAGAAAATAAATCCATGTGTTCCTTGAAAAATAATCTATGAATGAAACATAATACACAAATTTACCTAGGGATGGAACAAAAACAAGTCCAAACACATCATTGTGTATCAACTCTAAGATCCCCTTTGCTCTTGTAGCACCATATGGAATCTTACTCGATTATGTTTACCATATATGCAATGTTCATAGAAATCAAAATCCAAATTGCAATTAGACATACCTTCAACCATACCTTTACCATGTAGTGTTCAAAGGCCCTTTTCTCCAATATGCCCTAGTCTTTGATGCCACACAATGGTCTTCTTTTCTGGGATAATATTGGTCTTGTCTCCTTCATTTCTCTTCTTAGGGACAACATAACTGCTACACCCATTAGTATAAGTTATTCCCAACAACTTGTACAGAGTTCCACACCGAACTGCCCTCATCAACACCATTTCTCCTCATACCATCTTACAAGTGTTCCTTCCAAATATAGTATCCACTCCTGCATCATCCAACTTTCTTACAAATATTAGGCTCCTGTCAAGTTTTGGAATGTGTAGAACCCCATGGAGAGTTCTAATCCTTCCATATTTTAACAACAACTTAACCCTTCCACGTCCCATGATTTTTGTTGTCGAGTCATATCCTAGGAATACATCACCACCATCATATTTTTCATATTCA
>ML871448.1:0-17161 GCA_009831015.1 Picea engelmannii
GGGAAGGAGGAAGAACTCTGGAGATATGCAGAGTGAGTGATAGCAGAGAAGGGGGAGAGTAACCCTTGTTCTCAGTCACTGGCAAACCAAGACACAGTCTTGCAGCATCATGGTCTCAGCTCGGGGGTGGCTAGTGGTAAATCTGTTGGGAGTCACTGAGCCTACAGTTGGGTGGAAATGAGCACCCCCCTTAGTAGTTACATCACCTATGGTGTTATTTCTGATAAGTGTTATTTGAAGTTAATGCCATAATCGCATGTTCAGTTTTATGTGCTTGTAAATAGTTCTGAATATAAGTGTTTACCTAACGTTTGATTTGATAGAATGGATGCCTATGTATTCTTACATGCCATAGTTGTTTTCTACATAAATTATTAAGTCTGGGACATGAGTTCGCTCCACCGAGAATCGTCTTATTTGCTTAGTTTCTCGTAATATTCTGGAAAGGCCCCTAGAGAGTACTCTTTTCCGAGAATTACCCCATAAACCTTGTAATCGTACTGAACCTTACCAGAGACTCGATTAAGATCAAGGATAATTGCCCGAGAACTGTTTGAGGGTTCATGCAATCTGGGTCTGGAACCCTTATGCAAGAAAGAGTAGCTTTCTAAGGTCTCGGGGTCATGGGAGCCTGAAGCTCCGAGAGTTTGAACTTCGTGATTCAAGCTCAGAAGGGATAGCGAGTTCAAATATAGAAAGAAAATACCCTATCGCTTGGTAAATGAATGGTTGAAATCCTTTCGGGAATACCCCAAGCCTGTCAACACTGACAGATCTAGAGAAGGAGCGTAGGCGTTAACACCTCGCCCTTTCAGCCTTCACAAATAGCAATGGGATCCTGGAACGTAGATCGCAGGGACCCATCAGAGCTCTATAAGCCATCGATCTTGACCTTTACTTAGACAAGAGAGTGAAATCGACTACATCCTGAAAGTCCCGAAGACATCGGGACCGTCCATGTTGGAGGACAGGTGGCAAAGATCTGACCATTTTGCGTAACGGGGATTCATGAGTTTGGAGGTGGAAGACCAGGCTCTTGGAGTCACGAAGTCCCGAGTCGTGAGATCGTGATGTGATATGGGCCATTGATCAAAGAGGAAGTAAAACCATGGGATCTGACCTCTCGATACATTGCGTATCAGGGATTCATGAGTTTGGAGGTGGAAGACCAGGCTCTTGGAGTCATGAAGTCTCGAGTCACGAGATCGCGATGTGATCTGGGCCGTTGATGAAAGAGGAAGGATAGCCATGGGATCTGACGTCTCGATACATCGCGTATCGAGGATTCGTGAGTTCGGAGGTGGAAGACCAGGCTCTTGGAGTCACGAAGTCCAGAGTCACGAGATTGCGATGTAATCTGGGCCGTTGATCAAAGAGGAAGGACAGCCATGGGATCTGACGTCTTGATACATTGCGTATCAAGGATTTGTGAGTTTGGAGGTGGAAGACCAAACCCTTGGAGTCACGAAGTCCCAAATAATGAGAACTAGGAGCAACCATTGAGTCAGGACCTCCTCGCCATATCGCATATCGGGGTCTCGGAGGTTGAGGGGAATCAATTTTGACTGTAGAAGTCATGAGCTTGTGAGTTGCGAGAGCTTGTGCAACACGTGGCAGATACGCTTGGTGGGACCCACGTGGTTGACAGGTGGTGTGACGATAAGATTCCCAGAGAGAGGGAGAAGTGGTGATAGGTGGTGGACATGTGTCGTTTGAAATGGGAGTCAACATCCTGTTGACTTCTCGTACTTCGAGTTTTTGTAAGAAAGGAGCACAAAGGCCCAACAACTCAAGTCGTGAAGTTGCGAGTTCTGAGAAGCCCGGAAGGAGTCAAACCTTCTCTGACTTGCGTGTCTCAGGATTTTGTAAAAGAAGGGCCCAGAGGTTCAACCTTTCAACTCGTGAACTTGCAAGTTGCGAGCAAGGCTAGTAGTTAGCCCTAGCCGGTGGTCACGCGTGGAGAGCGCTAATAAGGAGGGGCCATACCATATCGAAATATCGGGTATCGATGATTGGTGAAGAAAATTTGACGGTCTTTGACTCATGACTCGCGAGGGCGCGAGTTGTGAAAGGTTCTTGCATTTAGGCATGTATGTGGTCCTATTGAGATAGGGAATAAAGAAAGGGAGCTAGTGCTTTGTCATTAAGTGGTGGGTATATCTGGACGGCCAGAATCTGCGCGCCCAGATCTACGACCATGGTTTCATTCTGGAGCCCCTTCGCCATTCTACCTTTAAGATTGGACTCACTTGTATCACTGAGTCGTGAAATATGAAAAGGTGCATGGTTTGTTTGGCTTGTGGTCCTAACCCACGATCACAGGGAGGTGAACAGGGAAGAACTAGCCTACGCTAGGCCCCCATAGGACTTCGGGGATTCTGTCCCTTGAGGAAAAGTGAAATTTGGGCTCATGAAGCTTGGGCTCATGAACGAGTTGTGCAGAAGCTCCGTTCGGAACACTCTTAAAAAGAGTAACCCCCTGTCTTAACCTTCCTAATCAAAAGACGAAGTTAAGAATGAAAAAACCCTCTTGTGTGTGTACATGTGAAAATATGAATTATGTACTGGTTATAAATAAATAAAAATATTGACTAACAACCAACGTTTTTCCTTTTGCACACAAGCGGAAGATCAACTGTGGGAAATTATCAACGCATAGTATGGTGACTCACCAAGAGGTGGGAGAAGGCTCCCACAATAGAGATGAAGAGTCTGACGAAAGGAGGGCAACAAGGACCCCTCCATATCTAGCTGAGACTGTGAGGATTCTCATGGTCAAATTACAAAGCTGCAAGGATGACAATGAAAGGATGATGAAAGAACAAGAAAAGCAAACAAAAATTAATGTAGTTTTACTGCAGAGTTTATCTGATCTACAAAGACAAATGGAGCATGAACCCGAGACTCAGAAACATGTTCATATCAGTGGCCACACTGAGAGGAGCACCTCGAAAAAGGTCCACCCCAGAGGTAAAGGACAAGTGTCAGATAATTCCTCTGATAAGGAAGCTGGCGATTTAGAGGGCTCTTCTAGCACGAGAACCAGTTCCTATCCCTGAAGAAAACAGAAGAAGCAAAAGTCTTCCAAAGGTAAAAAATTCGAAGAATTCAGAAAGGCCAAACCACCCTCCTTCGACGGTGAAATAAATAAGGGAGAGGAAGCAGAGGCCTGGCTGCTTGGACTAAAGAAGTATTTCAGAGTCCATGACTTTTTAGAAAATATGAAGGCCCGAGTGGTCACCTTCAACTTGAACGAAAAGTCTTCCATTTGGTGGGAAGACCTTAAGAATATGAAAGGGGTTCATGAAGAGGACTTGTCTTGGGAATGGTTTGAGAAATACTTTCGAAATAAGTATCTGTCGGAAAAATATTTCGATGAAAAGACTAAAGAGTTTTATGAACTCAAACTGGGACAACTCACTATAGAAGAATATGTCAACAAATTCCTCGATTTGTTGAGGTATGTACCCTATATCAAGGCGGAAAAGGAAAAGGTGCAATGCTTCATCAGTGGAATACCTAAGGACTATCAGAATAGAATTGAATTTGATGAGCCAAAGACTCTAGAAGGCACTATTCGAAAGGCAAACTATTGTCATGAACAGTTTGGGCATCGAGCAGAACCTCACGAAGGATGGAAACAAAATAATAGTTCAAGATTTCAGAAAAAGGGAATTAAATCCCTAGGATTTAAGAACTATAAGAAGAACCCAAGAATGAGCTTTCCAGCCCGGAGTATGCACTAGCAGAATTTTCCCTCCTTGAGCGGAAATAAAATTTATGGACCCATATCAGTGAAGACTGATAACCCAAAGAGAGAACCTTTAAGATGATGGGGTTGCAGGGAAGAACATCTATTGAGAGACTGTCCACACCGACAACATAATAGTTGGAGGATTTATAACGTCTAGGAAACTACCACCGTCAATGATGTGGCCAAGAGTGTGCCACAAATTTATGCAGCCTTGGATAATAACCAAGCCAACCACCAAGCTTCAGTAGTGGAAATAGAAGGTATGATTTCCAACCATCTAGTGTCTGTTTTAATTGACCCTGGTTCAAATTTGAGTTATATAGGCCCTACAACTGTTGATAAGTGTAAACTACAACCACAAAAACATACCAAGCCATGGTTGGTACAGTTAGCCACTGGCATCAGAGGAAGGGTAGCAGAGGTTATACTAGCCTGCCAATTGATGTTGGGTAGATTTCCCACCCAAACAACCCTTAACTTATTACCCCTGGGATCGTATGATCTGCTGATTGGTATGGAATATCTAGCCACCCATAAATCCAGATTGGACTGTTACCATAAAACCTTAGAATGTGTAAGTAAAGAAGGGAAAAAGATAACCCTTCAAGGGATCCGAAAACCTGTCTCGGTGAGACAAATATCAACCCTGTAAATGAGGAAGTATTTCCGAAAGGGATGTCCCCTATATGAAATACAGGTGTTGAAAACAATCGAAGATGACAAACCAAGCTCTGATGATCACCCTATCCCGAGGGAATACAAAGATGTATTTTCGGAAGAGGTATCGGGTCTACCTCTGAAAAGGGACATAGACTTCTTGATAGAACTTGCATCGAGAGTGGTGTCGGTGTCTAGGACACCCTACCGGATGAGCACACCCCAGTTAGTTGAACTCAAGTTGCAATTAAAAGAAATGATGGATAAGGGCTATATTCGGCCCAGCGTGTCTCCATGGGGAGCACAAGTCCTGTTCGTGAAAAAGAAGGACAGTACCCTTAGACCGTTTATAGATTATAGACAACTCAATAAGTTAACCATAAAGAACAAGTACCCCTTGCCCAAGATCGATGACTTGTTAGATCAATTGGGGGGTGCATCTATTTTCTCAAAGATTGATTTGAGGTCGAGATACCATCAAGTCCGAATCAAGGGTGAATACATCCATAAAACTGCCTTCCGAATGAGGTATGGTCATTATGAGTTTGTGGTGGTGCCATTTGGGTTGACCAATGCCCCTGCCACTTTTATGTGCTTGATGAAAAATGTACTCAGCAAATTCCTGGACAAATTTGTACTTGTTTTTATTGACGATATATTAATTTACTCCAAGAACAAAAAAGAACATGAAGAGCATATTAGACTTGTGCTGCAAGTGCTAATAGAACATCAGCTCTATGCCAAATTCAACAAATGTGAATTCTTCTAGAAGCAAATACATTAGTTAGGCCATGTTCTCTCCGAAGAAGGAGTAGTGGTATACCCTAACAAAATCAGGTCTATCATGGAATGGCCTACCCCAAAGGATGTTTTGGACATCAGATCCTTTATGGGATTAGCAGGATACTATAGGAGATTTATAAAAGGATTCTCCAATATTGGTTGTCAAATCACTGTCCTCCAGAAGAAGGGGACAAAATTCCCATGGACACAGAAATGTGAAGAAAGATTTCAAACCCTGAAACATCTACTGACCCATGAGCCTATGCTGAAGATCGTCGATCCAGAAGCTGACTTCCTCATCTACACAAATGCCTATAAAGAAGGGCTCGGAGGAGTCCTTATGCAGGAAGGAAGTGTGATCTGCTTTGAATCCCGAAAATTGAACGAGCATGAAGTCAACAATATGACCCATGATCTAGAACTGGTTGCCATAGTGCATGCCTTGAAAATGTGGAGGCATTACCTCCTGGGAAGAAAGTTTTATACTTATGACAGATCACTGCAGATTGCGATACCTGTTTGATCAACCAAAGCTCAATGCCAGGCAAGCTAGTTGGATGGCCCTCCTTAGCGAGTTTGATTTCGAAATCAAACACATTAAAGGAAATGAAAATATGGTGGCCGATGCCCTTAGCAGAACTATGAAAACAATTCACCTGGCAGCGGTGAGCACCTGCGAGACAGATGTCAAGGGAAGAATAAAAAATGCACAAGAAAAAGATCCCTTCATCCATACCGTGACCATGTACCTACAACAAGAAACCGCTGGAGTAAAATATGAAGGCTACTAGATGACCGAAGGAGGTCTGCTCACTTATAGAAGCATATTTTATATTCCAAACTGTGACGACTTGAAGAGGTTCATACTGGATGAACTACATAAAATACCCTATTATGGTCATCCAGGATACTAGAAGATGATCACAACCACTAGGAGACAATTCTATTGGCATGGAATGAAGAAAGACACAACCAAGTACTTGGCCAAATGCATAGAGTGCCAATAGGTTAAAGCAGAACACTGACACCCAACAAGATTATTACAACCTCTACCAATCCCAGAATGGAAATGGGAAACCATCTCCATGGATTTCATCACTGGATTACCAACATCAACCAAACAGAACAATGCCATCATGGTAGTGGTGGATAAATTGAGCAAGTCTGCCCATTTTATCCCTGTCAAGTCCACTTGCAAAGCAATCGATATCGCCCAGGTATTCATGAAGGAGATATTCAAACTGCATGGTATGCCGAAGGAGATCGTGTCCGACAGAGACACGAAATTTACTTCTAACTTTTGGAAATCATTGATGGCTGGCTTAGAAACCAAATTGTTGTTTAGCACCACCTATCACCCTCAAACCGACGGACATAACGAAAGAGTGAACCAAATACTTGAATATATGTTAAGAATGCATGTAATGCATCAACCCAAGAAGTGGGAAGACTAGCTGCCATTGGTAGAATTCGCCTACAACAACGGCTAACAAGCATCCTTAAAGATGAGTCCCTTTGAAGTCCTCTATGGTAGACCGTGCAACACTCCTGTCAGTTGGAGTAATCCCATAAACATGATTTATTTTAGACCCAACATGTTGAAAGAAATGGAACAACAAGTGACTCAGATAAAACAAAACCTGAAGGTTACTCAGAATCGACAGAAAAATTATGCCGACTGAAAGAGAACTCCAAGAGAGTTAAAAGTGGGAGATATGTATATCTCAGAGTTAGGCCCAAGAAAAGTTCCTTGAAAATGGGAGCTTGTGCCAAGTTGGCACCTCGGTATTGTGGACCCTTTGAGGTTCTAGACAGAGTGGGACCTGTAGCCTATAGGCTAGAACTACCTCCCACAGTAAAAGTACATAATGTTTTCCATGTCTCATTATTGAAGAAATATGTACATGATGCTAACCATATAATTGATTGGTCTATGATTCAGGTGGAACTGGAGGGATAATTTCTATCGGAACCTCAATGCATACTGGACAGAAAGGAAACCCCGCTCAGGAACCAAACCATTGCACAGGTCAAGGTGCAGTGGAAACATTTTGGCTCAGATGAGGCTACATGGGAAATGGAGGATGCCATGAAACGAGCATATCTGATTTTGTTTACATCTGTACATGCATGTCAAATTGATAGATAGAACATCGAGGACAATGTTCCTTTAAGGGGGAGGGAATTGTAACACCCTGTTTCCCCCAGTCTGTAAAAATAACTATACTGGCCAAGTATTGTGGCAAACCCAGAAATGTGAATGTGTGATGTGAATGGACCTTGTGAAAAAGGTCAATGAATGTGAATACTATTATGAATATATATTGCAGGACTGCTGAGCGGGGATATGTTGAAAAAGAGACCACGATGGCTGAAGAAAGGTGGTGGAAGGCACCTGGAAAGGTGGCGTTATCTTCCACCGAAACCAATACCATATTTGGACTTCACTGGCCTGGAGAACCAAGAGCAGCTCGGTGGCCCGGAATAAATTACTCGCAGGTTGGTAGGTAGATGGATCCTCAAGAATTAATGAGGGATGGGGGAAGTGAACTGCCCATCCGTAGGAGCCTCGGACCTGACCACCATGAGGGAAATCATGCCACATGCAAACTCGCAAGAGGAAAATGCATGAGGAAGAAGTGAGGAGGGGGAAGACACGAGGGAAGGAGGAATAACTCTGGAGATATGTAGTGTGAGTGATAACAGAGAAGGGGGAGAGTAACCCTTATTCTCGGTTACTGGAAAATCGAGACACAGTCTCCTAGCATTGTGGTCTCATCTCAGGGGTGGCTAGTGGTAAATCCGTTGGGAGTCGTTGAGCCTACGGTTGGGTGGAAACGAGCACCCGTCTCAGTAGTTGCATCACCTCTGGTGTTATTTCTGATAAGTGTTATTTGAAGTTAATGCCATAATCGTATGTTCAGTTTTATGTGCTTGTAAATAGTTCTGAATATAAGTGTTTACCTAACGTTTGATTTGATAGAATGGATGCCTGTGTATGCTTACATTCCATAGTTGTTTTCTGCACAAATGATTATGTATGGGACATGAGTTCGCTCCACTGAGAATCGTCTTATTTTCTTAGTTTCTCGTAATATTCTGGAAAGGCCCCTAGAGAGTACTCTTTTATGAGAACTACCCCATAAAACTTGTAACCATACTGAACCTTACCAGAGACTCGATTAAGATCAGGGATAATTTCCCGAGAACCATCTGAGGGTTCATGCAATCCGGGTTTGGAACCCTTATGCAAGAAAGAGTATCTTTCTAAGGTCTCGGGGTCATGGGAGCCTGAATCTCTGAGAGTTTGAACTTCATGATTCAAGCTCAGAAGGGATAGCGAGTTCAAATATAGAAATAAAATACCCTATCGCTTGGTAAATGAATGGTCAGAATCCTTTCGAGAATACCCCAAGCCTGTCAACACCAATGGATCTAGAGAAGGAGCGTAGGCATTAACACCTCACCCTTTCATCCTTCACAAATAGCAATGGGATCCTGGACCGTAGATCCCATGGACCCATCAGAGCTCTATAAGTCATCGATCTTAACCTTTACTTAGGCAGGAGAGTGAACTCGACTACATCCTGAATGTCCCAAAGACATCAGGACCATCCATGTTGGAGGACAGGTGGCAGAGATCTGACCATTTCGCCTATCGGGGATTCGTGAGTTTGGAGGTCGAAGACCAGGCTCTTGGAGTCATGAAGTCTCGAGTCATGATATCGCGATGTGATCTGGGTCGTTGATCAAAGAGGAAGGATAGCCATGGGATCTGACGTCTGGATACATTGCGTATCGGGGATTCATGAGTTTGGAGGTGGAAGACCAGGCTCTTGGAGTCACGAAGTCCCGGGTCATGAGATCATGATGTGATCTAGGCCATTGATCAAAGAGGAAGGAAAATCATGGGATATGATGTCTCGATACATCGTGTAAAGGGGATTCATGAGTTCGGAGGTGGAAGACTAGGCTCTTGGATTCATGAAGTCCCGAGTCGCGAGATCGCGATGTAATCTGGGTCGTTGATCAAAGAGGAAGGACAACCATGGGATCTAACGTCTCGATACATCGCGTATCAGGGATTCGTGAGTTTGGAGGTGGAAGACCAAACCCTTGGAGTCGCGAAGTCTCGAATAGCGAGAAGTAGGAGAAACCATTGAGTCAAGACCTCCTCGCCATATCGCATATCGGGGTCTCAAAGGTTGAGGGGAATCAATTTCGACTGTAGAAGTCACGAGCTTGCAATTTGCGAGAGCTTGTGAAACACATGGCACATCTACTTGGTGGGATCCACATGGTTGACAGGTGGTGTGACGATAAGATTCCCAGAGAGAGGGAGAAGTGGTGACAGGTGGTGGACACATGTCGTTTGAAATGGGAGTCAACATCCTGTTGACTTCTGGTACTTCGGGTTCTCAGAAGAAAGGAGCACAAAGGTCCAACAACTCAAGTCACGAAGTTGCGAGTTCCAAGAAGCCCAGAAGGAGTCAAACCTTCTCTGACTTTCGCGTCTCGGGATTTTGTAAAAGAAGGGCTCAGAGGTTCAACCTTTCAACTCGCAAACTTGAAAGTTGCGAGAAAGGCTAGTAATTATCCCTAGTCGGTGGTCACGCATGGAGAGCACTAATAAGGAGGGGCCATACCATATCGGAATAACGGGTATCGATGATTGGTGAAGAAAATTCGAGGGTCTTCGACTCACGACTCGCGAGGGCACAATTTGTGAAAGGCGCTTGCATTTAGGCACATATGTGGTCCTATCGAGATAGGGACTAAAGAAAGGGAGCTAGTGCTTTGTTGTTAAGTGGAGGGTAGATCTGGATGGCCAGAATCTGCGCGCCCAGATCTACGACCAAGGTTTCATTCTGGAGCCCCCTCGCCATTCTACCTTTAAGATTGGACTCACTTGTATCGCTGAGTCATGAAATACGAAAAGGCGTATGGTTTGTTTGGCATGTGGTCCTAACCCACGATCACAGGGAGGTGAAAAGGGAGGAACTATCCTACGCTAGGCCCCCATAGGACTTCGGGGATTTTGTCCCTTGAGGAAAAGCGAAAATTTTTATTATGCTGTAGTGGGTGTGTTACACTTGAACTTGGGTCAATCATGTTAAAGGTATAACTATAACGTCCCTGACCATCCATGCCGAGCCATGCTATGCCAAAGAAAACTCTTGTCCTCTCTGTGGAACATACTGTAACATACCCAACAATCAATTGGGCTATGCCACATGATTTTTATAACTGCATGCATTTAAAATACATATTCACATAGCCCCTGCAGAAGCGTTATATATAAAACGTGAACAGAAAAATACATTACGTAAATGCACGAATTCACACTGAAATAACAGTAAAGATAGACATGCAGCATAGACAGGAAATACCCATAAGATTCAAACAATTATAAACACACATAAGATAAACCCATAAATATAAGCACGCAAATAATAATGTAGCATGTAAATTTATCCGCCAATTGGCACTTATCTTGGTAAGAATTTCACCAACTGCATGCAAACCTTCCACGAACCTCCCAGCCTTAGACCACACTGTTCATCACTCTCAACAGTGAGTCACCCCCGAGCTGGGACTAAACTCCACCCGGGTAAAGGAATTCCTAACCAGGCTAAAGGCTCATGGACAATAGGGAAGACTCCATCTCAGGTGCTCACTCAACTAATAGCCTACAGTCCCTCATTCCCCACATGCCTGTCCCACCCCAAGAAGTGTGCCCCTTCTCTATTCAATAGTCCTTCGACTGCCCCACTTCCCTTCCAGGGATTCAACAACAGGACAGAATGGAAGTCTCAGAGCACTGTAGCTATAGTTCAACACCTTCATGAACTCAATCCCCATCAATTCTCTCACCCAAAGAATTTCTCACGGGCCTGACAACCCGCTTCTTCAGTCCATCTCCCAAGCTAACCAGATACACCAACCCAAAATGGCCATGGATACAGGTTCATGTACAATCATGAAGATACACAAGATAACTCAATGGTGTGTGAATACTCATGGATGATTGACTGGATAATATGAATGATGGTCAGAATGATGGATAAGATGATAGGAAATGAGCTAAGTCCCAACAATATGTATGCATCTCCCCAACTTGACACTTGTCATGTTGGGAGCTACTTTGGCCCACTTGGCCCCAACTTTAGAACTTAGGATAAAATAATTGTCCATACTTTATGATTTAAGAAATATTAATATAATATTCCTTTTTGGCTTAAGCTCCCCAACTTATCCCCTTTCCTTAAATTAGCCCCTCCTTTTCGCTAACTAGTGGAGTTTAGTCCCCCATCTCTTTTATCGTGGTCGGTCTGCACGCAAGGATGATTTTATATTAATCATGAGACATATACAAAATAGGCGCACTGGCCTTCAACATCTAGGATCTCCAACCTAATCAAAACATAAGCATCCTATCTTATAATAACTGGCTCACCAGCCTATAAAACATATCATATACACAAAGGCTTGCTGGCATCACAATCACGTGCACTTAAGATGTTGTGTGTGGTATCCTAGAATGTGCACACTCCTCATTACACTGCGCAGTACATGTGTGCACTATGCCATGAAAGGTGCATACAAAAATGATATCCAAACAACTCACCAACTTAAGTACATTTTCATCTATATTACAATTGGGCGCGACCTAGGGATATTACAATCCCCTCCCCTTATTTATGCACTGTCCTCAGTGCATCATGTACTCATATACAACAAAATTTCAAAAATCCTCAAAAAGATGCGGGTATTCTGCCCGCATTGCATCCTCATGCTCCCAGGTAGCATCTTTAGGACCGTACGAGGTCCATTGAACCTTTACAATCCCTATGGCTCGATTTCAGAGCTGTTTGATTTTCCAGTCCAGAATGCGTACTGGATGCACTTTAAAAGAACCTTCTTGCTCCACCTGAATCACATTCCAATCAATAACATGATTAGCATCAGGTATATATTTCTTTAGTAATGACACATGTAATACATTATGAACATACATAGATGTAGGCAATGCAATCATATAAGAAACTGAACCAATCCTCTCTAGGATTTCAAACGACCCACAATAATGAGCTGCCAACTTTGAACAATTTCCCAACTTCAGGGAACTTCTGTTGGCCTTCACTTTCAAGAATACATGGTCTCCCACATTAAATTGCTTGTGAGTTATGCCCTTATTAGCATAGATTTTCTTCCTATCTTGGGCAAACTTTAAATTTTTCTTTATTTTTATCATTTTCTCCTCCATTTCCCTGAGAAAATCTAGTCCAACCACTGTTCTGTCTGCTGGGTTATCCCAACTTACTGGTGTGTTGCACTTTCTTCCATAAAGTGCCTCAAATGGGCTCATCTTTAGAGATGCTTGGTACCCATTGTTATAAGAAAACTCTACCAAGTGTAGATAGTCTTCCCATTTTGATGGTTTATCCATCACATACATTCTCAACATATCTTCAATCACTTGATTCACCCTCTCTGTTTGTCCATCCGATTCTAGATGATAGGCTGTACTAAAATTCAAATTTGTGCCAAATCCATTAAATAATCCTTTCCAAAATTTTGAGGTAAATTTTGGATCTCTGTCAGACACAATTGTCTTTGGTATGCCATGTAATCTGGAAATTTATTTCATACAAACATCAACAATGTTCGTTGCCTTGTGATTGAGCTTAATTGGAATAAAATGGGCAGATTTAGTAAGCTTATCCACCACTACCATGATAGAATCATGTTGCTTGTTTGTTCTGGGCAGTTTGGTGATGAAATCCATTGTTACAACTTCCCATTTCCACTCAAGAATGGATAATGGTTGTAGCAAACCAGTTGGGTGTCTATGCTCAGCCTTTACCTTTTGACATTCCAAACATCTGGCAATAAAATCAACAACTTCTTTTTTCATGCCTGGCCAATAATATTGGCTCCTGACAACTGCAACCGTTTTCGGATATCCTGGGTGCCCAGCATAAGGCACATTATGCATTTCTCTCAATATCATATTTTTCAATTCATTAGAATTTGGTACATAAACTCTGCCCCTGTACATGATAATTTCATCATTATTTAGCTTGTATTCCTCAATTTTCTGCTGCAAAATACCTTGCTGTAATTTTGTCACTAATTCCTTGTAATGCAAATCTAATTTGGCAGACTCTGTAATTCTGTCTTTCAAATMTGATTGGTACATGCTAATGGTTGTAGCATGCATTTCATATAATCTTCTACTGAGTGCATCAACCACTTTGTTCTCTTTTCCCTTGATATGCTTTATATCAAGGTCATATTCACTTAGAAATTCTAACCATCTGCCTTGCCTAACATTTAGAGTTGCTTGATCAAATAAATATTTTAGATCATTGTGGTCTGTTCTCAGCTCAAACCTCTTCCCAACGAGGTAGTGTCTCCATTTCCTCAGGGCATGCACTATGGCTTCCAACTCCAAATCATGAGTGGCATAGTTTTCTTCATGCTCCTTCAACTTCCTTGATTCATAACATATGACAAACCCATTTTGAGTGAGGACTCCACCAAGTCCCTCTTTACATGCATTTGTGCATACAATGAAGTCTTCATTTGGGTCTGCAATCCTTAGTATTGGAGCACTTGTTAGTAACTGTTTCAAGTGTTGTAAACTCTTTTGACAATCCAATGTCCACTGAAACTTCACACCCTTTCTTTGCAAGGAAGTGAGTGGGTGTGCAATCTTTGAAAATCCTTCAATAAATCTTCTGTAGTAGCCTGCAAGGTCCATAAATGATCTGAACTCTATCACATTCTTTGGCGCTGACCACTCTCTAATGGCTTCTACCTTCTTAGGATCCACTGCTATCCCATCCTTTGAAATGATATGTCCCAAATAATGAATTTTCTTTTGATAAAATGAGCACTTGCTCAATTTTGCATACAACTGATGCTCCCTTAATACTTGCAAAACCATCCTCAAATGATGTTCATGCTCTTCCTATGACTTAGAATATATAAGAATGTCATCCAAAAATACAATGACAAACTTGTCTAAATATTCTCGAAAAACACCATTCATTAAGCACATGAAAACAAATGGTGCATTTGATAACACAAATGGCACCACTGTGAACTCATAATGACCATACCTTGTTCTGAAGGCGGTCTTGCTGATATCTTACTCTTTAATCCTTACCTGATGGTATTTTGACCTGAGATGTATCTTTGAAAATATATTTTCATCCTTCGATTGATCAAAAAGATCATCAATCCTTGGCAAAGGATACTTGTTATTAACAATCACTTTATTCAACTATCTGAAATCAATGCAGAATCTTAATGTTCCATCTTTCTTCTTCACGAACAAGACTGGGGCACCCCAAGGTGACACACTTGGGCATATATACCCCTTCTTCAGAAGTTATTCAAGTTGCATTTGCATCTCCTTCAACTCTGGTGTACTCATTCTGTAAGGAGTTTTTGACACTAGAGCTGCTCCAAGCATTAAATTTATAGAGAAATCAATATCTCTCTTTGGGGGTAGTCTTGGTACCTCCTTGAACACATCTTTAAACTCTTCCAATATTGCATAATCTTCCAAATTTGGCACCTTATCTTTAGGTGTCTCTTCCATATGTGCTGCAAATAATTGACACCCTTTCCTGTAAGATCTCTTCAACTGCAATGCTGAAATTTCTCTGATGGTTATTGCCTTGGGAATTCCCTGCACTTTCCTTTGGTTCCCTTCCTCATCCAAGCAAGTAAATTCTTTGTTATGATAGTCTAAGAGAGCATGATGTTGTTCCAACCAATCCATCCCAATTAGACAGTCATATGAACCTAAAGGCAAGATGCTCAAATCTGCCTTGGTGTTCAACTCATTCATGTCCATATGACATAACTTAACCATCTCATTAAATTTTCTTTTGGCTCCTGTAGCCAACTGCACCAACCAAGATTTTCCATGCTTGCTTCTTGGAAAATGTAAAATTTACACCATCTTAGGATCTATATAAATATGTCTAGCTCCCGAATCAATTAAAATAGAAATGGTTTGTTTGTTGATCATACCATACTTCAATCATGTGTGACTGATACTCTGCTTGCTATTTGTCCAGGGCTGCATAGATCCTTGGTACATTTCTTCCCATGTCCTCCATTGTTTTAGCTTGCTGTACATTGTGAACAATTATCCCTTTTTCACCTTTGTGAGGACAATCTATGTACATGTGATATCCTTTACAACCCCAACATTGAATAGGTGGATGCCTTGGACTTTGACCCCCTATTTCAATTGTTTTGGGCTCTCTAGGAGCTTGTTGTCCCTGTGGATTATTTCTAAAGAATGGTGGCTTAGATCCCTTCTTCCTCTGATCCCTCTTGAATTTCTTTTTGTCTTCCCAAGATTTTTGGAAAGTTGGCCTTGTTTTCTGCTGATCATATAGGCATTTAGCTCGTCTTATGTTCTCTTCCAATGTCTTGGGATCATCATATTGTATTTTGTCACTGATGAATGATGGAAATCCACTCAAATACCTTTGAATCTTAACTGTCTCATCCTTGATGAAAGAGACATACTTCAGAAGTTCTAGAAACCTTCTCTCATATTCATCAATGGTCATACTCCCAAGCTTGAGTTCAAATAAATCTTTCTTTTTCTTGTCATAATATATCTTAGTCAAGTATTTCTTCTCAAAATACTTCTTGAATTATCTCCAAGTAACACTTTTCTCTTTAATGTGTTTCACATGTACAAGCTGATCCCACCACATGGATACCTTTCCCTTGAGTTGATAGATGGAAATTCTACCTTCTGCATGAGAATAATAATTATGCAATTGAAAATACTTTCTCATGCCCAACATCCATGATTCTACATATTCATCCTTTATGTGCTCACCATCAAATGTAGGAGGTTTGATTTTGTTCATTTCTCCTCGTAGTTCATCCACCTTAGACCTCTCATTATTTCTGACAGGGGATGGAATTGAGATATTGTGTTCCCTCTTATTGTAATTTATTGGGGAGTGATGGTGATGTCTGCTAACACTCCTTGATTTTCTTTTCTCATTATGATACCTGTGATTTCCAGATTTGCTTGAGCCACTCTCCTTATCAAATTTCTTTTATATTCTGTTCAAGCTCTCCAATAAATTCATGTTGAAGCCATCCTGCTACTCCTTGGCTCTCATAAGCCTTTCATTATCAGCTTTATGTCTTTGGACATCCTTCTGCAAATTTTTAATGGTCTCTACCATATTCATATTATCATCTCTTTCTTCTCCATGTCCATTGAAGTTTGTTCCTTCAATGCCCAAATGGACATCAATCCATCTGCTCTCATCTTGTTGACTGTAAGTCCCCTGTGCCTCTTCCATTCCTATGAACTCTAAGCTTATCTTGATCTAAAATATTTGTTGTTAACTCTACAAAATGTGCAGCCAAAAAATTTTTGTCAGGCTAACTGTTTCAACAATTTCCTGAAAAATATGAACCATTTTTGTTCAATAATATATCAGAATCATTTCTTCTGATTTCCTAAAAAATTGAATGCCCAAATAAATTTTCCGGGTGGATATTTAGATTCCATTTTTCAATACCTTTCCAATGCCTTCTCACATGCTCAATTCCGAGTCTTGAGCAGAAAGTTATGGTCATTTGAAATTTTCCTATTAACTTTTCTGTTCATACTTCCACTTGGCACATTTCTGCACTGTAATTATGCATTATTTCACTTACTCCATTGCATATTTCGTATGAGCTCAATTGGGTTTCTGCATAAACATATTATGGACATTCTATCCAAGTTTCACCTTATTCTGGGTTCTGGGCTACTAGTTACAGCCTGCTGAAGTTCTAATACAATTTGTGTTTTTGGTCTGGAATGCTATGGGTGTCTTATTTTCCATATTAAACGATTTTAACATGCCCATAACTTTAATTTAGATCTTGGAATGCCTTCTATGGCTCAATAGATTTCTATTGACT
>ML871451.1:0-14221 GCA_009831015.1 Picea engelmannii
TGTAGTAGATTATACCCAGTACTATAGTGTCACAGAGAGGTACTTCTATAAGGGTATGTGCGAAAGATATTTGAGTGCATTATCTACTTGGATAAGTATGTTACTGTGTGAGAAGAATGTCATGAATATGGAGTCTAATAGATAAATACCTTCACACACATAGGGGAGCTAGGGAATGACCAAACAACGGTCTGAGAGTGGGAAGGATGAGTAAGAAGTGGATGGGATCAGGATGTCGAGAGAAGAAACTGACTCATATGGAGAGATTGGAGTACTGCACTGTGGGAAAAGTTGTAGATACAATAAGAAGGAGACTGTGGATGGAAAGGGAGAGAAACACAAAGAATTGTATTGGGTATGTGTTATATTCTTTGCACAAGTAGTAGTGTTTGCATTGTGTCAGGCACGCAAGGGGGTGAATCCCCCTAGAGCGAGGGTTTCGGGGCAACGCCCCTGAGAATTTTTTTTCCTAGGGAAACATGTTGCATTTTTGCCTTGTTTTCCATGTTTCCTCGATTTGCATGTCCATTGTTGGGTTATTTTTCAGCACATGGTTTTTTATCAATGGTTTTCTATTTCCGGTTAAGGAATTAGGGTTGTTGACTAATCCATGTCATTGGGTTAGGGTTTTGGATGTCATTGGCTCCTATATGTATATTGTATTGTAAACAATGTATCACTATGAATGAATATAGAATACGTTGGTTTTTCCGGGTTGAGTTTCTAGGGGGAAAATCTATGTGTAATGTTTGTATTTTCCATTGTATCTTTTTTGTTCTTTTACTAAAAATATGTTTGTAGTAAATATTGTACAAGGTTAAAATATACATTTGGTATCAGATCTTTGTTGGCTCTAGGGGGGGGTGCTTTTGTGGTCAAGGGTTTGGCTCAGGACTGTGATAATCCTTGTTACAGTGGGAGATCTGTGGTATTGATTTTTCAGGTGAAAAGAAATGGAAAGCAATTCGAAGATGGAGATCGAAAAGTTTAATGGGCAAATTTTTTAGTTGTGGAAGCTCAAGATGGAATATTTGTTGGTGGACTGAGATCAGTGGATCACAATAGATCCAGGTACTGTACCTACAGGAACTTCAACAGACGACTGGAAAAAGTTGGATCGGAAGGAAAAGAGCACAATATGACTATGTCTCTCAGATTCAATATTATTGAATGTGTCAGAGGAAGCTAAAACCAAGGATTTATGGGATACGTTCGGGAAGTTGTATCAGTCTAAGTCCCTAGTAAATAAACTATTCCTAAGAAAGAAGTTTTATAACCTGAGGATGAGAGATGGAGACTCGGTGGTAGATCATTTGAACGCCTTCAATATCGTGGTAAGTCAGTTAGTATATGTTGAGATTAAAATTTCAGATGAAGATAAATGTATCTGTTTACTATTCTCTTTACCATACTCATGGGATAATCTGGTTGTGGCCATAGGTATTAATACAACTTCCTTTAATTTTGATGAAGTGGTCTCATACTTGTTGTTGGAGGAGATGAGATGTAAGAATATGGAAAGATAGAGAACATAGGCATTATTTTCAAGAGGACGTTCCTAGGAAAGAAATAGATCTAACTTCTCAAGTGGGAGATCTAATTCTAAGGGTAGATCTAAATATCCCAGAAATTTTGTAAAGGTATGTTGGAGATGTGAAAAAGAAGGGCACTACAAGAAGAAGTGTAGATCCAAAGTTGAGAAAAAGAAGGGATATGAAGAATCTCCTTCTACAGAAGAAAATACCTCCAAGGAAGAAGGAGGGGATGTGTACTTGGATTCTTCAAGCACACATGCCGATCACGAGGCATGGTTGGTTGACTCAAGTGCATCCTTTCATATGAATCCCCATAGGAAGTGGTTTTGTGAATATGAAAGGTATGATGTAAGTAATGTTTTCTTAGGTGATGATTCGACAACCAAAATCATAGGATGAGGAAAAGTCAAGTTGAGGCTCATAGATGGAAGGATTAGAACACTACCTGGTGTTCTGTACATCCCAGGTTTGGCCATAAATTTGATTTATGTAAGAAAAATGGATGATGCCGGGGTAAAAACAATATTTGAAAAGGAAACTTGGAGTATGGTTTGAGGAGAAATGGTGTTGTTGAAAGGAGTTTAGTTTGGAACTTTGTATAAGATGCAAGAAAGAACTATTAGTGATGGGTGTAATATCTCCATTGTTCATGATATTGGAGTTGAATAAGAAAGAACTCCTATAGTCTCTAGAGAAAAGGTTATGTTCTGGCATCAAAGATTGGGGCATATTAGAGATAAGGGTCTTCGACTACTACACGGTAAAGGTATGGTTGAAGGTATGTCTAACTTCTCTCTGGATTTTGATTTCTATGAAAATTGTGTATATGGGAAGCAGAATCGGGTAAGATTCCCTTCTAGTGCAACGAGGGTAGGAGGAATTTTACAACTAGTTCACAGTGATGTTTTTGGACCTGTATTGGTCCCATCATTGGGAAAATCTATGTACTATGTCTAATTTATATATGACTTCTCTAGGAATACTTGGATATATTTCCTTAGGAAGAAATCTGAAGTCTGTGAGAGGTTTAAAGAGTTTAAGGCTCTTGTTGAGAATCAAACAGAGAAAAGAATTAAGGTACTAAGTATAGATAATGGCAGAGAGTTCTATGAGAATGAATTTGAATAATTTTGTAAGAAGTTCGGTATAGAAAGGTAGAAGAATACTCCATATACAACTCAACATAATGGATTTGTAGAAAGAATGAAGAGGACATTGATGGAAAAATCAAGGCACATGCTCAGTGGTGTCAGGTTAGGGAAAGAATTCTAGGCAAAGGCAGTGGGTACTGCATGTTACCTGGTCAACAGATCACCCTCATCAGCACTGGATGACAAGACTCAACAAGAGGTATGGACTGGTAAGAAACATTCTCTCACACATCTCAAGGTATTTGGCTGCGATGCATATGTTCATGTTCCAAAGGAAAACAAGAGTAAGCTAGATAAAAAGGCTGAAAAGTGTATCTTTATTGGATATAAAGATGGTCTCAAAGGTTATAAGCTTTGGAACCCAGAAACTAAGAAGGTAGTGTATAGACAAGATGTGGTATTTAGATAAATGAAGGATGTTGTTAAACAGGAAGTCCTACAAAGTAAGGAAGAACCAGAGAAAATAGATTTTGATTTAAAGGATGATGAGTTAGACTCTATAGAAAAAGAAGATCCTCATACTCCAGTATTGAGGAGATCATTTTGAGAAAGAAGGCTACTGGAAAGGTATACTCCATCTTATTTCCATTCAAATTTTGCTTTGTCTATTACTGATGATGATCTTAGAACTGTCAGGGGGGTAGTAGATTCAGAGGATGGAAATCTCTAGAAAAGGACCATGGACGAAGAAATGACATCTTTGGATAAGAATGAGGCTTGGGATCTAGTGGAGTTTTCTACCGGAAGAAATCCCATTAGCAACAAATGGGTATTGAAAAAGAAGTTGAATGCAAAAGGAAAAGTGGAGAAATAAAAATCCTAGTTAGTAGCAAAGGGTTATTCTCAGGTTGAGGGAATCATTTTTAGTGAGATTTTTTCTCATGTTGCCAAGTTAACCTCTGTAAGATTTATGTTATCTGTTGCTGATGCATTTGATTTTAAAGTAGAATAGATGGATGTGAAGACAACATTCCTACATGGGGATCTGGAAGAAGAAATCTATATGAAGCAACCAGAAGGTTATGTTGTGAAGGGAAAGAAGGAGCTGGTATGCAAGCTGAAAAAGTCCCTGTATGGTTTAAAACAATCACCAAGGATGTGATATAAAAAATTTGATACGTATATGTTGGGACTTAGCTTCACAAGAAGAAAAGAGGATCATTGTGTGTATTTTAAATTAATTGGTGATCATTTGATTTATTTGGTCTTGTATGTGGATGACATGTTGCTGATAGGAAACAACAAGGAGATTATCTAGGATGTGAAAACTCAATTATCCTCTAAATTTGACATGAAGGATCTCGGTGCTTCAAATTTCATTTTGGGCATGGAAATTAAAAGAGATCGGAAAAAGAGGAAACTCTGGTTAAATCAGAGAAAATATGTCAAGACAATATTGCAGAGGTTTAATATGTAGGAATGTAAACCAGTCAAGGTTCGTATTCATGTTG
The DNA here is from genome assembly GCA_009831015.1 of Picea engelmannii. Classification (NCBI taxonomy): domain Eukaryota; kingdom Viridiplantae; phylum Streptophyta; class Pinopsida; order Pinales; family Pinaceae; genus Picea; species Picea engelmannii. The sequence goes on from ML871451.1 coordinate 4,138, forward strand.
GTGTAAATTTATTTGTGGATCAGTGTACCAAGACACAAGAAGAGGAGGAGGACATGTCTCATGTTCCATATGCGAGTGCAGTTAGCTGTTTGATGTATGCAATGGTTTGTACTAGACCATACATTGCACATGTAGTGGGATTTTTGAGCATGTATATGTCAAAAAGAGGGAAGGAGCATTGGACAATAGTAAAAATGGTTTTTAGGTATTTGCGTGGCACTTCTAGCTATGGATTGTTCTACCAAGGAAGACCGGGTTTGGATAGAGTGGTGGACATACATGGTTTTGTGGATGCAAACTAGGCTGGAGATCTAGATCATAGGAGATCTACAAGTGCGTATGTGTTTAACCTGTTTAGAGGAGCAATAATTTGGATGAGAAAAAGACAAGTTGTAGTGGCACTTTCAGCTACAGAAGTTGAATACAAGGCAACCACTCGTGCAAGTAAGGAAGCAGTCTAGTTACAAAGATTGTGTTCAGGTATTGGGTTGGTACAACAAGTTGTAAGGATATATTGTGATAGTCATAGTGCAATTTTTCTGGCGAAGAACCCAACTTATCATTCAAAGACCAAGCATATTGATATTCAATATCACTTTGTGAGAGACATGGTTGAAGAAAAGAATGTATTGTTGATGAAGGTGGACACTTTGAATAATGTTGCAGATTCATTAACAAAATCTGTGAGCACTAAGAAGTTCTCTTGGTGTAGAGGATCCATGGGCATTGTTGCCCTAGATTGTTGACTATGTAACCTTGTAACCCCCTGTATGCAAAGAAAACAACAAGTGGGAGAATTTTGGATATGTGTTATATTCTTTGCACAAGTAGTAGTGTTTGTATTGTGTCAGGTGTGTAGGGGGTTTTGGGGCAGCACCCCCAAGAATTTGTTTTTGCCTCGGGAAATGTGTCACATGTTTCCTTGTTTTTCATGTTTCCTCGATTTTCATGTCCATTGTTGGGAGGTTTTTCGACACATGGATTTTTGTCGATGGTTTTCTATTTCTGGTTAAGGAATTAGGGTTGTTGACTAATCCAGGTCATTGGGTTAGGTTTCCGGATGCCACTAGATCCTATATGTATATTGTATTGTAAACAATGTATCACTATGAATGAATATAGAATATGTTGGTTTTCCCGGTTTGGGTTTCCAAGGGAAAAATCTCTGTGTAATGTTTGTATTTTCCATTGTATATTTTTTGTTCTTTTACTGAAAATTTGTTTGCAGTAAATATTGTACAAGGTTAAAATGTACAAATTCAAGGAAAGTGACCCCTGCGCAAAACTTCAAATAACATCATATGGATAAAGGAAAAGGAAAGAAAGAGACCCTTAGTATTACCCATCAAAAGGAAGTCCATATCAGATCAGAATCTACATTGAACCCATGACCCTTTGTGCGTCATTAAGAATTGAAGTAGGAACAAAGGTTTGTTCAAGAGAAATTGTAATAAGCGGAGGAAGTCAGAGAAATAGTAAGAGGAATAGTCAGAGTAGTGGGAACAACACAACCAACCAGAGCTAGTCAACATCACCAAGGGTAAGTAAAACACCTAATACAATGGAAGGGGTTGATCATACATTGAGAATTCCTGAGTTTCAATGAACAAGGTCGAAGGACCCTGAGCAACAATTATTTGTGTGTGAAACAATATGGACTACAAAGAATGTACATGACAAGGTGATAAAAATTGCAAAGTTGGATACAATGTTCAGAGGCAGAGCACTGCAATGGTATATGAATTTTCAAACAACTAGACTAATCGGATAGTTAAGAAATTTGGCAGAAATTGGGCAAGCATTGTTAAAGGAATTCAGGAATTTGAAATATGAATCCCAATATATTACAGAACTAAAGGAAATTAAGCAAGTACAGAATGACACAGTGTGGGATTTTGATCAAAGAGATAAAGATGTAATGGGTAGGTTAACCTTTCATATTCCTGATGAACAACACTAATAATAGTTTATAGCATTCATATTACACCACATTCACTATCCATTAACACAACAAAAGGTCATGTCACAACCCGAAGTGTTGGAAATCATAGTGAAATTAGAAGCATCTATTGTAGGAGATGGCACAGGTATAGGACATGTACAGTCATAGTTGGTTGCATTCAGAATTCAATTATGAGAGATAACGAAGGAAAAGGAGAAGTGAGAACATGTTTGGTGTATAATATGCAAGGAAGAAGTCCATAGAGGGGAAGAATGTCCAGCCTTCATGCATTATATGGTCATAGGAGCACCGAACCCATTGGAAGGAGGAGTGGAGTACCACGAGATATGTAATACATGGGAGAATCATCACAATGCTTGTCCCCTACTGCAAAAATACCATAGCACCCCGATAAATTTATTCTGTAACTTTTTCAAATTGGTAGGACATGATGAGAAATATTGTCATGCATTCAACTTGATGAGAGAGTGCACTTCATATTCATAAAAAATTCAAGAGGAAAATGTTGTAGCAGAAGGAGGAGTTCCAAGATATTACACTCGAAGGGGATTTAATCAGGGTGGATGTGGAAGTTTAGGTAGAGTTTGAGGATATGTAGGATTTGGTAGAGGAGGCAGAGGATCAATAATTTTTTACAAATGCAATCAACCAGGACATTTAACAAGATATTTCCCAAATCCTTGCATGACATGTACTTATTGCAGAGCCTTGGATCATGCGACAAAATATTGTCCTCAATTGATAGCAAAGTGGCAGGCAAGAGGGAATCATAACTAAAATCATAAACAACATTAGAACTAGAATTAGAACCTATAGATGATAGCCATTGAATAACGCAACGATCAACCAAAGGTAGAAACTGTTATGCACGGTGGAACACGAACTAGATCAAACGCAAAAAAGAAAGGAAAGGGAGTAGAACAATGGCTAAGAAAATTAGCTAAGCCTGTGCCAACATTCAATCCACAGGAAGAAAATGAGACTTATTAGCAAGAAAGGAGAGAAATACTAGGACCAACCTAGATAGCTTCAACGTCAAAGATGATCCATGTGGATATTGGTGGCTACCTACCTATTCCAACTGGCTCATCTTTACAGTTTTTAGTTCAACACGTTTCTTTATAATGGTCACATTTCTTTGTAATTGTGGGTTCTGCACTTCCGGGGATGTCTTGAAGCCCTACACATCATCCATGTGGATATTGGTGACCGCCCACCTATTTCAACTGGCTTATTTTGGAAGTTTTTATATCAATACATCTTTTTGTACTTCTAGGGTCATTTTGGGTCCCTAAACAATGTTATTTTGGCTTTCCACGGTCAAACTATAGACAGAGTTATATTTTGATGGAACAATGTGTAGTTCTTGAAAATACCTTTCCAAGAGGCTATCGCATGCCTAAAACGGAGTTCATATGCAAAAGTTACGACCCTGAGAAGTTGAGGTACCAACTTACCCATCGTGGCCCACTTTGCTATGGACCTTACATAATCACTAAGGTTGTAGGTAGCAATGCTTTTGATATCAACACTCCACCCTTCCTTGGCTTTCACTTAGTGTTCAATGTGGACCTCCTTCGACCATATTTTCCACCATTATTGGACACCTCAGAGATCGCAAAACATTTGAAACCAATAGCGATCAACCCTGAATACATGGAACATGAATCCATTGATCAGATAGTGGACACACATGTCAAGGGAACTCGCCAACAGATGATCCATCTTTATCAGATTACCAAGGTAGGGCAACTCCTGCACCAAGGCAAGTGGCTCATCCGAAGCCAAATTCAATAGAATTTTCCTCACCTGATGGGGGCACTCAATGCAATAGACACCATTTCTTCCTAAGGGGGGAGGACTGATCCAAGTGGATATTGGTATCCACCCACCTATTCCAACTAGCTCATTTTGACAATTTTTAGTTCAACACATTTCTTTATAATGATGAATTTTCTTTGTAATTGTGGGTTCTACACTTCCAAGGTTGTCCTGAATCCCTACATAGAATCTAGGTGGATATTGGTGGCCACCCACCTATTCCAACTAGATTATTTTGGAATTTTTCATATCAGTACATATTTCTATACTTCCAAGGTTGTTTTTGGGCCCTAAACAATGTTTTTTTTGTCTTTCCACAATCAAATTGTAGATAGAGGTAGAGTTTGATGATAGAATGTGTAGTTCTTGAAAAGAAATTTCCAATGGGCTATAACATGCCTAAAACAGAGGTCATATGCAAAAGTTATGACCCTAGGAAGTCGAGGTACCAACTTACACATCAGGGCCCACTTCCTTATGAACCTTACACTATCACCAAGGTTGTGGATAATAATTCTTTTGAGCTCAACACTACATCCTTCCTTGGCTTGCACCCAGTGTTCAATGTGGACCTCCTTCCACCATATTTTCCACCTCAGATATCATAGAGCACTCGACACCAACAAATCTTAACCCTAAATGCATGTAAAAAACATCCACTAATCATATAGTGGACACACAGGTCAAGGGCACTCGCCAGCAGAGGATCTATCTTTATCGGGTTGTCAAGGTAGGGTAACTCCTGCACCAAGGCAAGTGGCTCACCCAGGGCCAAATTCAATAGAATTTTCCTCACCTTATGGGGGCACTTAACACAATGGAGACCATTTCCTCCTAAGGGGGGAGGACTGATCCAGGTGGATATTGGTAGCCACCCACCTATTTCAACTAGCTCATCTTAACAGTTTTTATCTCAGCACGTTTCCTTGTAATGATGACATTTCCTTGTAATTATGGTTTTTTCACTTCCAATGCTATCCCGAAGCCCTATAGAGAATCGAGGTAGATATTGGTGGCCTCCCACCTATTCCAACTGGCTTATTTTGGAAGTTTTCATATCAGTACATCTTTTTGTACTTCTAGGGCCATTTTTGGGCACTAAACAATGTTCTTTTGGGGTTTCCAGAGTTAAACTATAGATGAAGTCAAAGTTTGACAACATAATGTATATTTCTCTAAAATACCTTTCCAACATGCTATCACGCGCCTAAAACAGAGGTCGTATGCAAAAGCTATGACCCTGGGAAGTTGAGGTTACAACTTACCCATCGAGGCGCACATAACTTTTGGCGTTTCATCTCCTAGGGTTAGGTTTTTGTATGTCTAGGATTTTGGAATTCGTGAGTAATGTTAAAAAGGCCTATGGAGCCTCATTGTAACCATTCTACTCAAACATATGTGCGTAGAAGCCACATCTCTTCTTAGAGGTAGCTACCACCATTCGAGCAAGTTGTTTCAGTTTTGCAGTTTTACAATTTGATCCATTTTATTTATTCAATAGAAGTTATTGTTCACTGGATACATGTTGTTGTTCTTCATATCTTTGTGTTATGGTATTCAATATTTTATTCATTTTGTTCTGCTCATAAATATGTATCAAAAGACACCACTCATATACAATATGTTGTCGGTACATAATCACACTATTCCAGACATGCCAATCAAGAAGGTAAATACTTTGAAGGAATTTCTAAAGAGTTGTTTAGAATTGATGCAGGATGAGACAACATTGAATATGTTGCACAGGATGATTGATCAGTTTACACACGACAAAGAAGTACCTATAACACAGAAAGTAGTGAACCAAGTCCTATGAAAGAAGGGGACAAACAAAGAGTTCAAATTAAGTGTGCAGATAGGAGAATATGACATTTATAATTTCATATTGGAATTAAGATCAGGTGTCAATATTCTTCCAAGATCGATGTGGGAAATGATGGGGAAGCCAAATCTAGTGTGGTAGATTTTCCAGTTTAGGTTGGATAACCAACATAAGAGAATACCAATCGAGAGACTAGTCAGAGTACCTGAACATAGATGGAGTGCATAGTGTAGCTGAATTTGAAGTCATTGAGATTTTGGATAACAACCAATCGTACCCTTCTTTGCTTGGACTAGATTGGGCCTTCAACAATCATGCGATTATAAACCTGAAGAAAAGAGATATGGTTTTTGAAGGAGGAGGCTTAAGAGTCACTACACCATTAGACCCTATGAAGGAAAGAAGATATGTGGAGCCCGAAAGAAAGTAAATTGATAACTTATATAATATGATTATGTAGATGGATGACTACGTCAATACCATTGCAGATGGTGTTCTTATTTGGAGAAGCATAAGCTCCCTTTCATCAAACTCGGAGGAAGGACTTGAAAACTGGAAACACTAGTTGCATGAGGTATCGACCAAAAGTTGTGTGTGCATTACTCGCTCTTTGCGTTGGATCAAAATAGAGGTATGTGATATGCCAATGTTCAATGGATTAACTGAGGTAAGTTCTTTTTTAATGAATTTGAGCTGAAAATACATGAACAACAAAGGTTGTTAGCATTAGATGTTGCAGTGAGAGTGACCCTAGTGATATGGTGGGCAACCCACAAGCAAGGGATGGAGGATTGGAAACATTGCAAAAGGCTGATGAAAATCAAATGCAAATCAGGTTTGGAACATAGGATAATATTCCCAAGTACAAAGGCATGCGAGATCCAAAATACTATGTGGTGTGATGTATGAAAACTTGAAAGTAGGTTCCAAAGTAGGAATGGACACATAGGTTCATACATATATTGGAGACAATTCCTAGGAATTGGTACTCAATGCTAGAAGTGTGCAGGGAAACGACAAACTTGGAAGGAATCATCCAAAAATTTAAGGTAAAATTTACTTTTGAATATGAGTCACCTTTAGTTGATGTAGTATTACAAGTTAGAGGAAAAAATTGTATGGACAAAGGACAAGTAGGATTAGTACTTACATATAGTGCGCATAGAGATTTTGCAACATCTCATGAATTATTGGAATGTCATAACATTACCGAGGATGAAAAAGACAAGGAAGACCCAAGAAATGTACATGTATTAGAAATTGAAGGGGAATGTGATGTAGTAGGTCCAACACTTGAATGTGATGCATACATGAAACCCTTAAGAGTGCGAAAATTGAACATTGGCATAGAGGAGAAGCCAAAGTTTGCAAACCAAGGGGATTATTGGAATGATGAGACTGTGGAAACAATCACCGACTTAATGCACGAGTATCAAGATATTTTTCCAATCACCTTTTCATAGATGAAGGGGATAGCTAGAGAATTAGGTGAGATGAAGATTTCGTTGAAACCATATGCTAAACTAGTGCGATAGAGGCTTTACAGGTTAAAACCAAAGTATAAGGAAAAAGTGAAAGTTGAACTTGATAGGATGATAGAAGATGGTATAATTGATCCCATAATAGAATCTGGATTGATAAGTCTGATGGTGGTTCAAGATAAGAAGATGGGGGTATTAGAATTCATGTAGACTTGAGAAAATTGACTGATGTCTTCTTGCATGACCCATTTCTGACCCCCTTTACAGATGAAGTATTAGAAAACATAGGAGGACAGAAGGCCTATTCGTTCACCAATGAATTTTTAGGATACCATCAGATAAGTATTGCGCCATAAGACATACACAAGATAAAATTTGTGATAGAGTGGAGAAGCTTCCAGTACACAATGATGTCGTTTGGGTTAAAGAATGCACCTGCTGTGTTTTCTAGAGTAGTTGTTGCAACATTTAAGGAGTTTATCCATCATTTTCTTGAAGTATACCTAGATGATTGGACTTTTTTTATCCTCTTGAAATATCACTTAGAAACTCTAAGGTTGATGTTTGAGCGATGTAGACATTATCAACTTTTGTTAAACCTGAATAAATGTATTTTCGATGCATTGCTCGGGATATTGTTGGGCCATGTAGTATGAAAGCAAGGTTTGTTAGTTGATCCAGCCAAGATAGCAGTAATTTTTAATTTTCCACCACCTGAATCAGTGCGACAATTGAGAACAACATTGGGTCATACATGTTACTACCAAAAATTTATTAAAGATTATGCACAAATTACATCACCAATAGAGAAGTTACTGGAGAAAGAAGATAAGTTTCAGTGGAACGAAGACTATCAAAAGGGTTTGGATGTATTGAAACATAAGTTAGTAACTGTGCCCATTTCGATATTCCCAGATTGGCAGAAAGAGTTTCACATCCATGTTGATGCATTATCAATAGTTCTGGGTGCAGTGTTATCCCATCCTGGGGAAAGCAAGTCAGATGATCTAATTGCATTTGCTAGTAGGAAGTTGTTGAATGCTGATAAAAATTACACGATAACATAAATGGAAGGATTGGAAATGGTGTATGTTTTGCAGAATTTTAGACATTACTTGTTGGGATCCCACTTCAAGATGTATACAGACCATTCTTCACTTTGATATATAGTGAAAAAACCAGTGTTGGGGGGGATGATATCCAGATGGTTGTTGTTGTTCCAAGAGTATGATTTTGAATTTATCATGAAGCCAGTAAAACTAAATGCAGGACCATACCATTTGTCATGGATTCTGATAGGAGAGGATGTAGAAAACCTAGATGATAGCTTATCATATGTGCAATTGTTTCTAGTCAAGATGGTAGACGATAAGTTTGTAGAAATTTTCCAATACTTAAGAACATGAGTGGCTCCATCTGATATGAAAGTAGCCCAGTAGATGGCCCAAGCACAAATTTGTTAAGGAAGTCGTTATTCAGGAACTAACAGAGGAAGAATTAAACAAGATTGGTTACCAGGTAAAAGAATCCATTGATGACACATTTTAGCGTGCAACAAAACAACACAAATAAATGAAAAAACATATGTAGGAACATATGGCAGAATTGTGACAGTTGTAGTTGCAAATATCGCACTAGGGAAACAAATGAAAGAGGAGCCAACAACCAGCATGACCAATACTGGAGAGGTCAAACCAACAATATGCTAGCCCTTGGAAATCACAAGGGAGAGAAGGCTAATCAAGATAGCATTAGGGGTAGTCAATTTCCCCACGATTGAGATGAAAGAGCAGACCAGGGCATTAGGTTGCATAGATATAGTGAAATATCAACTACCAATGGATGTGTTGCAGGAGCTATAGATGGGCACACCACAAGAGATGAATGTACACACCGATAATACATCTAGTGAGTTAGTAAATATCACAACAGAAAATGTGGCCTTAGAGACATAATACAACAAAGTTAAACAAGAGAATGATGTGTTGTGCCTTCTTATGATCTGGTTTCTTCTTCAGATGATGACAGTGAGGATGAAAATCCACCTCTACCTGCTCACCCTCCTCTAGATGAGTCCTTTGAACCTGAAACAACAACAACTCCACTGCTTCCTAGATGGGTCCGTTCAACACGAGAAGCAGTTGGTGATCTTGTCTGTGATCCTCCAGATCAGCGTCGGACACGTTCACAGTTCTAGTGAGCCTCTTCTCTTTTGGCTCAAGTTTCAGAAACTCATGATCTAGAGACATTTGCAGAAGCTTCAGGTCATCCAGATTGGGATACAACAATGAATGAAGAGTATCGTTCTTTAATGGAAAATGATACTTCGGATCTTGTACCTCTTCCGAAAGGAAGAAAACTTGTTAGATGCAAATGGGTCTACAAAACTAAGTATTCATTAGATGGAAGTGTTGAAAGACACAAGGCTCGGTTAGTTTCCAAAGGATTTTCCCAAGTTGAAGGAATTGACTATAATGAAACCTTTGCCCCTGTAGAAAAAATGAATTCCATCCAACTTGTTCTTGCCCTTGTTGCCTCACATAAATGGGAGGTCCATCAGTGTTAAGGTCCTAACCCGCACATAGGTAGATCAATGTATTCAGATGTAATAAAGGTCAATATTAATAAGGCCTTTCAATAAAATAGAATACGGCAGATGTAAGAAGACCTAATAGAAGCTTCTGCTTCTAGAAGGATCTTCCTCTAGATGCTTCTCTTAATAGACATATTTAGTATAAATAAGGGTCGAGGGTATGAGAACCCTAGCTTGGAGATTATTGTAACAGAGCGTTGCTCGATTGAAGGTTGCCCCCTCGAAGAGGCCTGTGAACATTTCTTTCCGAATCAAAGTGCCATTTCTATTGCTATTGTTATATCATTTCTGTGTATTGTGAAGATTATGCTGGATATTTTACTGTTATTCTGCCATTTCTAGCATTTTATTTATGTTCTGCATATTTTATATATCTGGTATCTTGCAAGTGGTATCAGAGCACT
>ML871453.1:0-12226 GCA_009831015.1 Picea engelmannii
TGTACAAGTTATAAATTACACGAAAAAATCACCATAATCAATAATGTATTTGTTCATACATATTAATGAATAATATATTTGTTCATACATATTAATGAAATTCATTCATTCTCATAACAAAAATGGCTTATAGATATATGTATATTTTCTTCATACTCAGATATCAAAATCTTAGAAATTATAAAATTTGAACAAACCATAAAACTAGGTATACATTTGCTAGTTTAAGAAATCAAGGTTAAATGAAGAAGACGTTGGAAAGAAGAACAATGGAATACCGAATACTATAACTATCTAGAAATATCATTTTTATTTTATATATCTTCTCATTCACCCAAATCCAAGTGTTATATCAATACACAGTACACCAGTGTTTTATGTGGAAACCCAAATCGAGAGAAAACCATAGATTGATTTTTCATATATGTCTTGAAGAATTACATTCATTGGAAGCACCAACTTCCTTTGTTTTCCAGCTGCAACTGGAAGGAGGCTCCAACCCCCTAGTTTCTCAGGCTACAACCCGAGGGAAGCTCCAACTCCCCAATTCTTTGGCTACAACCAGAAGGACGCTACAACCCCCTATGTTCTTCGTCTACAACCAGAAGGTGACTACAACCACCTATCCTTGCCCCATCTTCCCACCCTAAATTAGAAGTAAAATGATGGAACCACTGTCACACTATCACTGTGAGATATACTGTTGTAAACCTGTACCAATAAATCTAAAACATGCATCAACCATGCATCAACTTGTACCTCAACCCGTAATCAACTTGTACCATAAACAAGTGCATCAACCATGCACCAACCTATAATCAACCTGTACCATAAACAAGTGAATCCAACCATGTAACAAGTATGTACCAATCATGTGTCAACTACTCATCAACTATGACTCATCAATATGTACCAACATCATCAACTATACACCTCATGTATGTGCACCAACTCATCAACTACATGTCTCAACCATGTACTCAACATGTACCACAACTGAAAGCCCTCATCAATTTCATCATCCAAATCTGATTTGTAGCTCTGTAATAGACCTGGTGTATATGATCACATTCCTGCAAACCTTCCTTAACTTTAAAAGTAGGAGACTATCATTTTCATCAAACTTTTCTTTAGTCTCAGATGCCTAGTTTTGGATTAGTCAACAACCCTAACTTGAAGTAATCATAACTTTGAGTCTGTAATGTATAAAGATATGAAACTGATACACATTGTTCTTCAATGTGTTTTATGCAATTCCTCCAAGTGTCACTACTTGGAACCTCTCAGAAAAGGAGTTATAGAAAAAATGACTTACCTTGCTGAATTCTGGCTTATTCTAGAGAGTGGCCTTGTAGAACGTGCCCCACAAAAAATGTTTTATGAAATGATCTGAAAATGTTACATAGAATACTCCATACTGTACTCTAACCAACACATTTTGTCTCACTAAATTTTTATCTGTTATGAATAAGTTATGACATTTTTACCCGAAACAACTGATTTTGACTAGTTTCAGGACAGGCCACAAACCCTATTTTCCATGGAGTGTAACTCCAAAAATACAATGAAACACAAGCTTATTTTTTTACCACAAATACTTGGATATGTTTTCTCACTTTCATAGAAATGTCAGGATCGGAATCATTATAGAAATAGATTTATAGAAAAAATGGTGAGATGACCTGTAAATAACATACCTTAGAGAGCACCATCAAAATAATTTATCCTTCCTTGCATTTCGGCCTTCTTTTCTTCACTTTCCTCATAATTTCGGCTTAAATATCATTTTGTTTCCTCAAAAACCTATATATATTCAATATTCTCAAGTTTGATTCAAATGAGAGAGCCTTGCTTCTTATTTATACTCTCCAAGTAGCTTCCTTAAAAACATCTTCTAGGTCACTTGGCCCACTTTCCTTATTTTAGGGTTGGGTCCACTTCTAATTTCTCCATTAAATTTATTATTGAAATTACTTATTTTGTATTCACTTTTAATTATAATACACTCATCACTTCACTTTATTATTTACCTTTTAAAATATCTTAAACCACTTTGATTACTTTGACCTTTTGGGGCTTCTAGATGACATATGAAAGTCCTCCAACTTCGTAAGGCCATAAATCTCAAACCGTGAGGAGTTATGTGACATTCTACATACCACTAGAAATGAAATTACATGTACTATCCATATAGAATAGATTTATCTGAAAATATATCATAATTCATACCATTACCCGTCAAACAAACTTGGGTCCATTACTCAAACCTGGGCTCTCCAACTTCTCATGGCCATAACTCTCTAACCGTGAGGAATTATGTGACATTCCACATACCACCGGGAATGACATGACAAGAGATATCAATATAGGATATTTTCCCTAACAAATTCACTTTCCTTCATCTCATTATTCCACAATTAAGCATGGGTTCTCTTACTCCACAAAGCGTCTTCCCGTGAGGGCTTTCACCATAAGGGGACCACTTTGGAGTTCATCCATGTTTACTTCTTATCAACCATGACCAAAAATAATGAGTCATATTCACATCAAACAATATTGTGTCCATTCCCCAAACCTTTGTGCTATGGGGCTTTCTTCAAGGGTTGACATCAATGACAACCAACCTGTTATCGGACTAATTGGTAGGTGTGGACACTAACTGATCTCCCAAGATCCACCTGGATCTAGAAAAAAACACACTAGAACATAATGCTTTCCTTAAGTTTTAGATATTGAATTTACTAACTAAAGAGGGATGAGTTACATACCGTTTAATTTTCTCTTCCTCTCGCCATCTCCATCCTAGCTCCGTTCCAATGCTCATACAATGATGAACCTGTAAAAGAACACAACCAACCAAAGTGATAGTAATAGCATAAACTCAATATAAACCTATGTATGTGATCAATGAATCATACAATAAAACACAACAAGCTTTATAGGAAAGAATCATATTACTGTATCATATTAAATGTGAAAGAGAGATTACAACCATGGCCTTGATGTCGTAAGCTCCCTTCCAACTGTCCTTCATTCCCCACACACTTCTAGTCCAAGAATTCTGAGAGCATAGATCTGATACTACTCACAATCTATCTTGACAAAGCAAATCTCAAAGCCACTCTAACCAAGCTAACAATCCCAAAAGCTCCAAAGCTGACCAAAGCTAACTTTCTCCATGAGAACTCCTCTCCTTTTATAAGCTGAAGAGGATAAGGTGAGGAGGTTAGGATAATCCCACTAAATCATGAAAGTGAGTAATATCCAAACCATTCGGATGCCACCTCACCATAGAAGTTTCTCCTTCTAGAAGATTCGAGAAAACACTTGTTTTTCCCACGTGTAGGCATTCTCGCACACTACCTATAGAGAAACCTGCGAACATCTCGCACCCTAGATATGGTGCAACCTGCGAGAATCAAGCATTCTCGCACCCTGCCTATATAGAAACCTGCGAACTTCCTTTTTTACAGGGTTTTTACAAAGGAAAATGCAACTTCTTTTCTCAGAAAAAGTTCTTCTCTCTTCTTTCTTCAGGAACTCAGGCCACTGACCCCTCTAAAGGTAACAGATAGTTTTACATCATTAACGGTCATTGGGATGACAAAAATAATGTGTAACAGAGAGCCCCCCAATGTATGAAGTTAGAACAGAGTCATAGCTGAAATACTTTGTTGAGTGTGTGTAGGGAACAAGGAACAGTCGGTCAGAAACCTGCCAACAAACAAGGAAATACAGAACAATAATATATCATCACTGAGGTAGGCATTTCCATACTCAGAATACAAATGAATCAAAGCATAAATGTCGATATGTGAAGATCCATGTCAAGTAAGATAGGTCATGGCCACCAAACATACACTGTGGATCCATGCCAATATGACTCAAATCTGAACATAGCCACCAAAAATACACTGTGGATCTATGTGTTAAAGACTCAAATTTGAACATTGTCACGAGACATAAAATGTGGATCTATGCAACAATATACTGAATATACTCCAACGCAACCTAGATCTGTCAGAAAATATCCAGGTTCTTCATCTCCGCCACTCTATAGTACGAATATAACCATGTGAATACATGTGCTGAAGTCGAACATGGTAGAAACCACTTGATTACCAGTCATTAGTGTATACCATTAACAAGTGCGAGGGAAATCACCATTAATGTCAATGACTCCCAAGGTACACTAGTACAATCCAACGAATGTGAATTAATGATTTGAAGTCAAACACTTGGTGGAATCTCCCAATCATGGGTCAATAATGAAGACCCACTATTGAAAGCAAGGAAACCTTCCATTGAGGCATGGAAGTTCCAAGGTACCAATTAGTTTCTAAGTCTAATTCTTGGATAACGAGTTTAAGTCGAAAGGAAAAGACTCATCATAGGAGGGCCTTAATGTATCCCACATTAATGACACGAAACAAGTAACAAGATTCGAAGTATATTAGAGCAACAAGTGATTTAGGAATGACTCAGGGATGGTCGATGCAATAGAAGTCTTAAATACTACAGAAATGGCCGACGCAATAGAAGACTTTTCAGGTTGGACATATTTTTGAACATATTGATGACACGACAACCGTCTTGGAAAATATTGACTCAACAACAGGGATCACAGACCAATTTGTAATCTTATAAAGGAGTATGACCAAGAAACGAGGGGATTTTCCAACCTAGACACAAGGTGAGTGAAAGGGTGTCATGTTCAAAAGTGACTCTTCCACAAAATATAGGTTTAGATACAATTCTTTCCCAATTTTTTCCCCCACCATTTATGGCGAGTACCTCTTTATTTTTACGCAAGCTTGAGGAGGATAACATATGCTTGTAATGTAAGCTCATCCTTCGGATGAGTCCCTTGGAGTATGTTTAACGAACCCTGGGAAGGAGTGGTTCGGTCCCATTACAGGTCTATCAATGTTTGTTTAACGAGTCGAAAGATAGAAAACTTGAAGGTTTTTCAAGATTATAGAGTCTGGAAAAATGCTTAAAAGAGAACTCTCTCAGTTCCTTTTTCGTAAAATAGTCTGATGAGACCGAAAAAGAGATAAATTATCACCCAACAGATGCTTTCTTCAAATACTTTAACGAGAGTGAAAATAGCAAGGTCGCTCGGCAATCTTTTCATGTTTAGAGAGTCTGAAAAGAGCTTAAAGGGAACTCCAGTGAGTTCCTTTTTCATATAACCTTTACGAGTCCGAAAAAGTGATAAAAGTATACTCAGTTGCATTCTCATGAATTTACGAGCATGAGAAAGAACAAAGACTAAGCTCGGTAACTTATTCTCATGTATTAACGAGCATGAGAAAGAACAAAGACTAAGCTCGGGATTGTTTTCATTTTTACGCAAGCTTTAAAACAAAACAAAACTATGCTTGGGATAGATTTTATTTTTACACAAGCTTAAAAATTAAACAAAACTATGCTTGGACCTGGTTTCATTTTTATGCAAGCTAGAACCAGAGGGAACTATGCTTGAGGTAAGTGGTTTAATTTTTACACAAGCTTAAACCATAGAAAACTATGCTTGCGACTTCCCAATGCATAACACATGGATGGTTGGTACTTAGCCCCCAGCTTAAGAAACTAGTGGCTTAACTTCAGCATGAAGTCCAGAGGCTGAGAAAAATGCCCCCCAAGCTTTGTTTTATCCAACTGCAAAGGAGAATGAAATGAAGCTTCAAATACTAGATGGAGGACTTGACTCAAATAGAGAGGGGGAAAACTATTTCCTTTTTTAACGAGCGTGACACAGAAACAAAAACTATGCTCGTAACCTTTGTTTCATTTTTTAACGAGGTTGCTACAGAGACGCAAAAAACTATCATCATTAGTGGTTTAATTTTTTAATGAGCTTGAAATCAAAAAACCATGCTCAAAAACCTCTGTTTCATTTTTTAACGAGGTTACCTTAGAGACGCAAAAACTATCCTCGAAATCTTCTTGATCATGGATTCGAAGAGGACAATGCTCCGGAAGAAGACCATGTCAAGGGACAAAACTAGGTCATGGCTTCCAAGAGGTCTTCATTTGATGGAAGAAATACACTCTGGAAGGACACCATGTCGAGGGTCACGACAAGAGTAAAGAGATCAGGCTCTAACAACGCTATCGAAGAGATCACCATGTCAACTACTGGATCTAAGTCATCAGAATTTGAAGCCATGGGCGACAACGCCACATAATTGACCTGTGGCATGGGCGATACCGTCTTCATATAAGAACCATTCAGGGAGGCAATCCAAGTGGGGTCAATGAATGAAATTTGATCAACAGTCACAACCCGTCCATCGTGAGGGAAATATATCACATGAAAAAGAATAGACACAATAGCTTTCATGGCATAGACATAATCTCGCCCAAGGAGTAAAGCGAAATCCAAGGGGTCTTGGACTACCATGACGTCAATAAAGATAGTTTTCCCTCCCAAAGTTACAGGAAACTAAGGAAGGGTCCCTAAAGGTTGACTAATTCTTCTGTTAAAAGATAACAGATTCTGCGTAACCGGCGCAAGTGGAGGACAACCCAAAGCTTGCCAAGCAATAGAGGAAAAAATACTAACGGATGCACCTTCATCTATCAATGTTTGAGGAACGTCTCGACCACAAACCTGTACTGTAATCTGGAAAGGAATGTAAGAGGGAAGATGACGTCCAGTTAGCACACCCCAATCAAAATAGATGGCCTCATAACTTGGAGGGGGTTCCACGGGAGAAGGAGGAATAGCCCCCGGCATGGTAGATTCTGTATCAACAAGAAAAACTTGGGCAGTATCAGGTTTACTCTCTAGCGGGAGAGTAGGATCGACCGATGGAGAGATCAGATCGACCACTTGGGTTTCATTCTCTAGGGGGAGAATGGGGTCGACAGGTGGAAATGGATCGACCACTTGGGTGACACTCTCTAACAAGAGAGTGGGATCGACCGAGGATGGGATCGGATCGACCGTTTTAGTTTCACTCTCTAAGGGGAGAGTGAGATTGATCAAGGAAGGTATCAGATCAACCACTTTGTCAATTGGTTCAACTAAGGATGTGTCCAGATTGACGACATGATCAACCGGATTGACCAGTGAAGGGATCGGAGTGATCATTCCATCAACTATTGGATGGTTGAGAGAAAGTTTACGGTATGCAGTTGGAAGTTGAGGCTGTGAAACAGTCATGTCTTCCAGTAATTTTGAGGCTTCATCCATTCGAGAACAAAGGTGAGTGAGATGACTCCCTTTGAATAACATACATGGGAATTTGACTCTACTTTTCTTCTTCCCAACAGTATCGTGACTAGTTGATGGGAGGCCATCGGCATGTTGATCAGAGGCTAACGACATAGGTTGGCGAGGATGTGTAGACCATGCTTCTATAACCTTGGATAGACCAGGGAATTCCTTAAGAAGATGTCTACCCTTACAAAGCCTTCAAGGGTACTTGGGCTTATGGGTTGTTTGGGTGATCTTGACATCATCAACACTCCCAGTACAAGTAATAGTAACTGGTTGTTTTCAAACATGTTTGACAGTGGTTGGAGGTTTGGATCCTTGCTTAATTTTCTTCTTCTTATTCTTTCTTTTCTTTTTCTTCTTATTCACCGAGTTACTATCTTTAGAACTTTCGCTTGACGAAGAAGATGGAACGGAAGGTGACCTTGCAAGTGAAGAAGGCGAAGAAGACCTTACTGGTGAATACGGTGAAGGATCAACATGAGGTTGATGTTCTTGGGGGGAAGTACTTACGACTGAAGCACTTGCTGCATTCGGGATTACCTGAGTGGAAAAAAACCACACCGGTAATCCAATTGTGAGACCTGGAAGGCTCAAAGTAGCGATGAGAGGAGGACCAATGTTTCCATAAGAAGGAAAAACAAAAGGTTCCCCTGGAGTAGGGGTTCCTTCAATGGTCATTACAGGAACTGACACCATTAAATAAATCCAACCTAGAGTTTGCTAGGGAAAACAAACAACACATGCTAAAAATCTAGGAAGCAAGCAAACAAACAAAACCTTCTCACAATGAACACACTAGTTGGTGATGAAATCCAACGTCGTGGGAAAAATGTAAGAAGGGGCTGAGATAGAGCGGGTGGAAAAGTTACATTGATCACCTGCTTAACGAACTTACACCCTGGTGCAAGCTCCCACACATAATCGTGGGTATACCCTCCAAGGAGCCCGAGTGAGTTTGGCCAACGTCGATTCTAGGTACCATGAAGACTTGCCCCTCCATAGTCACCTCGTGTGAAGAACATAGAGAGATAGGCCACTAAAGTTACCAATCACTACAGTGATGCCTGGGGAAATAGTCGACAGTCCGATCCATGCACAAGGGCAGGGTATCTAGCCCGAAATCAACTTGAAAGTCTTCCACTCATCATTGTGGGTATACCTCTCAAGCGACCCCCATAATACACGTAATATCTACACCAATACCAACAAAGCAGGGTGATTAACTCTGCTAGTCTCAATGCGACCTCATGACTGACCCTTGTGTTAGAAGGGATTCCCAGGAAAAAATGTAATAAGTGGATTTAATGCTCCCTAACTCAAGATTCTATGTTTGTTTGCAACTTTGGAAAGTTATCTTTCACACCTATTCCAAAGCCCTACAACTAATCTAATGTAAGTTTGCTACCAGAAAAGATAAAAAATATGTAGTCAGTTTTTATAAGCACTTTATTTTATGGTTGTTGTTACTCAATAGGAAAATGGGCGTGGACAATATGGTGTTTCGACCGACTCGAAAATTATGAAAAGAGATGAAGATGCAATCTTTTCATTTCGATGAAAGATATGCTACGAGAAGGAGAAAACATTTATCATTCCCAGATGCACAACATCCCAAAATCTTAAAACTCATCAATATCAATATTCTCAAGAATTGAGAAAAAAGGTATTGTACACTAATGCACGATTCATTCCCCCCCCAAGAATTATGCAATTTCGCTACTTCAAATGCCAAGAATTATGCAATTTCGCTACTTCAAATGCAAGGATGCCCCCAATCTAATATAAAGCAAGAAATTAAATCTTTTTGTTTCAAAAATTTCACTAAAAGAAATAATGAACTTTCTTAAAACAAAGAAACCCAAACTAAAAGTTCTCTTTTAAAGCAAACTATTCAGAAGAAATCTGATCTTTCCTCAAACAATTCTAAAGAAAACACATGCTTTGTAATTGAAAGACACTCAAAGCAAGAGATTGATCCTTCAAAACCAAACAAAGCAAAAGTGGCTAAAAGAAACTCAAAGAATGTCAAGAAGACTATAAACATATCAATATAGGCTGCAAAAGTTCAATCCAGTTGTTCAAAGAAAAATTGGGCATAAAAAAATGACAAGACCCATTCCAAAAAATTTTACAAACAAGTTCGCAGGATGGCAGTGTATTACAGTGCGAGAATCAAATATTCTCGCAGGATGAACAAAGGTTGACTGCAAGGGGTTCACACTGGCCTTTACACCAGGGTGTGAACTCAGGTTTTTCTCTCAGGCCACTAAAGGGTACAATGTCAGAATGCCTATAAACAAGAAATTTTTTGAAAAAGGACTAAAATTTGAGTACACTTTCATATCCAGAGAGTCTGGATATATCTCCCACAGACTCAGAGATCAGAAAACAAGCAATCAAAGCAAGGGAAACTAGACTAACTAGGAAACAATCTGTTCCCTAGTGGATTCGCCAGTTTTGTTATCGGACTAATCGGTAGGTGTGGACACTAACTAATCTCCCTAGATCCACCTGGATCTAGAACAAAACACACCAGAACATAACGCTTTCCTTAAGTTTTAGATATTGAATTTACTAACTAAAGAGGGATGAGTGACATACCATTTAAATGTCGCTTCCTCTCACCATCGCCATCCTATCTCCGTTCCAATGCTCATACAATGATGAACCTATAAAAGAACACAACCAACCAAAGTGATAGTAATAGCATAAACTCAATATAAACCTATGTATGTGATTAAGGAATCATACAATAAAACACAACAAGCTTTATAGGAAAGAATCATATTACTGTATCATATTAAATATGAAAGAGAGATTACAACCATGGCCTTGATGTCGTAAGGTCCCTTCCAACTATCCTTCATTCCCCACACACTTCCAGTCCAAGAATTCTAAGAGCATAGATCTGATACTACTGACAATCTATCTTGACAAATCAAATCTCAAATCCACTCTAACCAAGCTAACAATCCCAAAAGCTCCAAAGCTGACCAAAGCTAACTTTCTCCATGAGAACTCCTCTCCTTTTATAAGTTGAAGAGAATAAGGTGAGGAGGTTAGGATAATCCCACTAAATCATGAAAGCGAGTAAGATCCAAACCATTCGGATGCCACCTCACCATAGAAGTTTCTCCTTCTAGAAGATTCGAGAAAATGCTTGTTTTTCCCACGTGTAGGCATTCTCGCATCCTACCTATAGATAAACTTCTGAACATCTCAAACCCTAGCTATGGTGCAACCTACAATAATTAATCATTCTCGCACCCTGCCTATATAGCAACCTGCGAACTTCATTTTTTACAGCATTTTTACAAAGAAAAATGCAACTTCTTTTCTCATGAAAAGTTCTTCTCTCTTGTTTCTTCAGGAAATCAGGCCACTGACCCCTTTGAAGGCAACAAATAGGCTTACATCATTAGCAGTCATTGGGATGAAGAAAATAATGTGTAACACAACCTTAATCAAGAATCTCCCCCTTTGGCATTGATGGAAACACTCTAATGAAATATTGAAATCATATCACTCATGCTCCCCTTGGAACCATGCCTTTTTCCTCTGCATCTGATAAATATGATCTCTCTGGAACCATGCCTTTATCCTCTACATATGATAAATCTACTCTCCCTAGAACCATGCCTCTTTCCTCTGCATCTGATAAATCTCTCCCCTTTTGTCATCAATGGCAAAGGTATCTTTCCATATGGGGCTACTCCCCCTGATATAAAGTCCTCTTATGGTGCTTCCTCGTATACATCTAATACATATAAGATAAACATTCAAAAAACATTCAAAAAGCATTCATTTTTGGAGTAGAAATAACTCCAAGTCTTTAGCAAAGATATTCAAAGGCTTCCCGTGGAAGTGGTTTTGTAAAGATGTCTGCCACTTGTTCTTTTGTGCCCACATACTCAAATTTGATGTTTTTTTATGCAACTTGTTCCCATAGAAAGTGATACTTGATTGGAATGTGCTTCGTCTTGGAGTGAATCACCAGGGTTTTTAAGATATTGATGGAAGTTGTATTATTACAATATATTGGAATGGGCTCTTCATACTCAACCTGTATATCTGTCAAAGTTTGTTTCATCCAAATAACATGTGTACAACATGTTGTTGTTGCAATATACTCTGTCTCGGATGTAGATAGAGATATCAATGATTGTTTCTTGCTTAGCCATGATATCAAACACTCACCTAAGTAGAACGTTGCTCCACTGGTGCTTCGTCGGTCATCAATAAAACCTGCCCAATCTGCATCTGTGTAGGCAATAAGTGATAGATCTTTTCCTATTGGATACCATAATCAAAACTCTTTTGTTCCTTTGAGATATCTGAAGATCCTCTTTACTGCTAATACATGTGATTCCTTTGGTGTTGCTTGAAATCATGCCACCTATCCAACCACTTGCATTACATCTGGTCTAGATGTTGTCACATATAGTAGTCTGCCAATCATTGACCTATATTGCCTCTGATCTTTAGACTTTGAATCATCATCTTTGCTCATCTTACAATTGGTTTGCATGGGAGTGGTAACTGGTTTGCAATCTTCCATTATGAACCTCTTTAGCATTTCTCTGATATACTTGGTTTGAGAAATAAAAATTCCTTGGATACTTAGACGTATCTGAAGTTCCATAAAGAAGGATAGTTCTCCAAGTAACGACATTTCAAATTCATTCTGCATGTCTTTTGCAAATTTCTGGCTTAACCTATTATCATCACTACCAAAAATAATATCATCAACATAAACTTCAATTAATAAAATATTACCTTGACTTACCTTGATGTAGAGGTTGTTGTTTGCACTTCCTTTTCTGAACCCTACCTGCTGTAGATACTTATCCAATCTGGAGTACCATGCTCTAGGATCCTGTTTTAGACCATACAAGGCCTTCTTTAATTTACACACATAGTTTGTGTTCTCTGACAACTGAAATCCTTCTGGTTGTTCAATGTAGACTTCTTCTTCAAGTTCCCCATTCAGAAAAG
>ML871454.1:0-19837 GCA_009831015.1 Picea engelmannii
TCTGCTGTTATATTCAAAGGGTTTTTGTATCTCTGTTTGATCTAAGATACATTGTGAGTTCTGCTGCTGATCTACATTTAACATTGCTGTTATATATGTTTGAGAGGTCTAACGTCTCTGTTTGGATCTGAGTTTAATATCTCCTTGTTTGAAGTTTTGCTGTCAAGATAAGGGTTTACTTATCACTGTTAAGATCTAGATTTATTGTTTATCCTAAAGTTCAGATTTCTATTATTCTGTTACAACCCTATATGCTGTTCTGTTCTTCAGATCTAAAGGAGTTTTGTCTTATTTTTTAAAAAGAGACTACTGTCTTATTCTAACTCTAAAAATCTAACAATCTTGACGTCACACACTATGGGGAGTTGACCCCAGTGTTTCTAGAGGGAGTAGCCTCTAGAAGTCCACATGGGAGTGCCATGTGTGATAGACCTTTTGCTTCAATGTCTTGAGTAAGCATCGAGCGGACCTTCTCCTAGATTGGGCTGCAAACCAAGGGAGATAGGATGCATTTATCACAAAGGTGCACTTGTGGTAAATGGGCCCAGGCGTAGTCCTTCCTTGATCATGACAAGGAATAATATGGACTCGAGGTGCTTGAGATGCTTTCCACGTGTCAGTTAGCATCGGGCTGACATTCACTCACAGGGGTGTACCTGTGGTGAACAACCCTGGTTTGGTCTTTGTCCTAGTCATGATGATTTGACAAGGAATGATAAAGACTCAAGATGCTAGAAGCTATCACATGTGGATCCAGAGTGAGCCTGATCTCAGAGAGAGTCAAATGGCTCAGAGGGAGAGCCGCAGAAGGAGTTTCCTCTCGGTTCAGGTGGGAGAGAGACATCTCCCAAGACTAACAAACAAGTGTCATGAGTCTAGGGTGAAGTTTTTATACTTCGAAGAAAAGCTTTGGCATGATAAAAAATGTCTCCCTCGTTGAGAGGGATTGTTGATGTTTGGACAACATTGGGAAGACATTCTTCCAGATATATATATATATATATATAATATATGACATGATATTTATAATACAAGGTATAAATATATATAATAAATAAGTAGTTATTTATTGTCCAAGGGACGCATCCTTTCATGGATGGTCCCCATATGTTCTCTATATACGGAACACTCATCATTGTAATAACATCATCTATCTCATATTATCTCATATAGAAAAATCAACAGCCAAGACTAAGCTATCCTAGGAGTCTAGCAAAGAACATAATAGGCTAACACATTTCTCCTCCTCAATGATTTTGATATCTACAGACGATAACTGACATATTATTGTATTGAATGCATTCAAATGCTCATTTACCGAACTACCATCACTCATCCTCAAAAGATACAGTTTCTTTCTAAGGAACAACTTATTTACCAGGGATTTCGACTAATACAAGCTCCCCAACTTGTCCCGCAGTTTCTTGGTCGAGTCTTCACCTAAGACATTTAGCAACACCGAATCTGCAAGACACAGTCGAATCGTATTCCTTGCCTTTTTGAGTTTCTCCCATTCTTCCCTCGACATACCTGTCGAAATGGTACCTGGACGGACTGCTACCCATTGTTCTCAATCTACAAGGAGATCTTCAATTTTAAGCTTCCAAAGCTCAAAATTTTGGCCATTCAATCTTTCGATTTCTATCATGTAACATACCTGACCCCCTATTTACCTTCTGAGGGATGGGGTATCAAAATGTTTTCTTTTTCTAACAACCTTACTGAATTCACAGACTCGCGGGTGGCGGTCTTCCGAACTCATGGTCTTTAATCGTACCTTTCACAAACCTACCCCCAACACTTAGTTTCTTTTTCATTCACGGACTAGCGGACTCGCAAATGTACAAATATGTACCACCCCTTCATAAGCCCATCCAAAAAGTCTCAACACTTAGATTATTTTGTGATCCTGTTGGGTTCACGAGTTGGCGGACTCGTTCATCTCACCTTCCCATCTCTGTGAACCCGCCATGCTCCTAAGTCCACTACCTACACGTTACACACATGGACCCCGACCTACCCAACGTTGTCACTTGGTTTGACACATGGCACCCAGACCACATCACCCTTCGTTTCCCCAAAGACCTTAACACCATGCCACGTGGCACCGTGGACCACTCTCCTCATGGACCCTCCACGTGGACTGACATGAAATACAGGTCATCACAGATATATCCTACGAGGGAGAAGGTTTCTCATAGTCTTTAATGCTCTGAGTTTTTCTCTGAGGCTTTCCTAAGACTCTTAGGACCACTCAGAGGTTGTAAAACCCGCCCCAAACTGTTCATATTTTCTCAACACGATGTAAGGATGAGAAATTGCGCCCACAACACTATTTGTAGTTGTTCAAGGCCTTTCCAACCCAAAATACCGAGTCTTTACTCACTTGACTTTGGTTGTAACAAGATGGGTAATTACCCCACTTATCATATGTACAATTATTAATTCTACATAGACAGTCGAAGATATAAACAGAGCCGTTGATAAACATTTTCAAGGTATTACAGCTACAAACTCCATTATTGAACCAGTCTCATCGCCAATACGCTCAGGGTAATGATAATTATGGAACCCATGACAAAATTACCAGTTTACATCATTTATACAATTTTTATAGTGAATATTACTTAAACTATATTACAAAAAACAATTAATTATGACCAGAATTCATAGTATTTTGCGTTAACTTTTATAGCTCAGGAGGTACTCCGCATGTTTTGTCTTGTATGCAGAAGTGACCTTGCATTTGCACTACTAGGCACTTGACTTTGTAATGGGCGTTTTATAAAGTTGTAATAAAATAACTCTTTAATTCAAGTGAATTTTTGTAAAAGTGACCTAATATGTCATAAAGAGGAAAATTACTTTAGTAAATGTAAGTGATTTATTTTGGAGGGAATGAATCATGTCCCTTGATATTGTAAAGGCAATATTAGATCTTGGCCATTGGATTTAGGGATGGGGAAGTGATTTATTTTGGAGGGAATGAATCATGTCCCTTGATCTTGTAAAGGCAATATTAGATCTTGGCCATTGGATTTAGGGATGGGGAAGGTGAAAAGTCATTTTCAGTTATAAGAGTAAGCCTAGGGTAGTGTGCAAGACAAGTCATGAGAGATTTTGAGGGAGCTTGGAAGAATTTGTTTGCAACAGATTTGGCACCATTTCTAAGAGAAATGGGGCACAAATCCCAAGAAGAATTTCCTGTGTGAAAAGTTGAAGTTTATTGTTGATGTTGGGGGTCGTACAATACAGATCCGTATAGGTCGTACAAGGAAGAGGGCACGAAATTCGAGGCAAACTAAGGCACATTTTTTGAGGTTGTTTTGGAGTGTTTCTTGTTGCAGCAAGGTCGTACATTTCAGACCGTACAGTTGTTGGTGGGCACTGTTTTCGAGGTGTTGTTTTGTAGGAGGGTCGTATAGCAGTACGGACTTGGTAGCACGGTTTTCTAGGCAGAAAGTTGGGACAGTTGTGGGTGTCTATAAGTTTTCTCTTGCTGCCATGTATGTCTGCTATAACTTTTATTCTTCGTGAAGCTGATAATAAAATCTCTCTTGGTGGGTTTCCCCAAACTGGGGTTTTCCCTAGCTGGTTGCCAAAATCTGGGTGTGCACATGTGTTTTGTGACTGTTGTTCATTATTATTTTACGCTGCAATACTTGCCTAGTAATGAGTGTTTCTGCTTATGATATAGTTGTATGTGTGTATTACATATCAGAGTTCATTTAAGACAGAAATCTGTGTTTACTAAGTGTTTGACAAAAGTCCTATGGAGTTAGTGTGCTTTTGTTACTGATTTTCTACATGGTATCAGAGCAGGTGCCCTGAGTTACAGTGAGCAGTGCTATTTTGGTAAGGATTTGAAGGGGAAAACATGGTTGTTTGTTTTTGGTTGAATAGTTGATAGGGAGATGGTTGCTTGCATCAGGTATGAGGACCGATTGGAAGGGATTTCCAACTATTTGCAATGGAAAGTCATAATGTCAACTATTCTCAAGGAGAAAAAAATTTGGAGATTTGTCAGCTCTATAGTAATTGTTCCCACATCAGACCCTATTGCTTTGGATGTTCATGAGGGAAAGGAAGCCAAAGCTCAGAGACTTATTCTGGATGAGGTGAAGGACTCACTTATCCCACACTTAGCTGAGAAGAAGACAACTTATGACATGTGGGAGACACTGAAAAACTTGTATGAGGCGAAGAATGAAAACCGGAAGATGGCCTTAAAGGACAAGCTGCATGATACTAAGATGGCTAAGGGTGAGAGTGTGGCATCTTATCTTACTCGGGTAGCACAGGTGAAAGATGAGTTGGTTGTAGTTGGGGAGGTCATTTCATACTCAGAGTTGGTGAGGATAGCCTTGAAAGGCTTCACCAAGGAATGGGAAGTTTTTGTGAAGTGTGTGGTGGGTCGAGAACATCTTCCAGACTGGAGCAGACTGTAGGACGATTTCACACAGGAGGAGATTCAGGAAGGATCTCAGAGCAGTGGACAGAAGGGAGATGGAGCTAACGAAGAGAATGTTGCTCTTGCGACAAAGAGAAAAAGTAAGAAGCAGGGGAGTTCCAGGAAAGACTTGAGAAAATTCAGATGCTTCGTCCGCAACCAGTATGGCCACCTTGCAGCTCAGTGTCCGGAGAGGAAGAAGAAGAAGAAGGAGAAGGGCGGGCCAGTTGCAGCGGCGACAGCAGCAGTAGAGGAGTTTGCGGACATGTTTGAGAGGGAATTCACATTGCTCACTCTCGTGTCAAGTGTAGGGAGTACTGGATGTGTGAGTGACAGTAGATGGATCATTGACAATGGAGCCTCATGTCATATGACAGGAATATGGCGTATATTCCTCAATATCACAGATACAGGTCCAGACCGACTAGTTAAAAGTGAAGGGGGAATGGCACGAGCAGTACGTGGAGTTGGAAGGGTCAAATTCTAGCTCGAGTTTTTAGAACTCCTAGAGGTTGATGGAGCTTTGTTTGTACCAGGGTTGAGGGTTAACCTGCTCTCGGTGTCAGCCTTGGGAGATGTTGGATATGCGACATTTTTCAAGGGTGGACATGTCTTTATCTATAGAGAAGGAGTGGATCCGGTCGAGCCACGGTTGATTGATGATCGGGTTGATAGGTTGTACTGTGTACATTGTGCGAGGACAGCCTATAGTTGGAGATGAGTCGGATGAGGAGCAAGAGGCTCCTGAGACTGCAGTGAGCCCAAGGATTTAGTCTCGATATCCGAGGGAAGAGAGAGAGTCTCTTCTGAACACCGACAGGAGGCTCAGCTGGTGTGAGTAGACAAAAGCTCGGGGTGGAGTGGATTCTCCTAGGAGCTCAGGGTTCAGAGTGGCTGCCAAGAGGAGGTCTTCAGGTTCGAGTTTTGTGCAGGTGTTGAGGTTGGATCCAGGTTCAGAGGGAGCTCCTACTGCAAACAGTGTGATGGACATGAGGACAGGACCAGGTGATGGTGATGGCAATGAGTACCACCCTCGATAAGAGGGAGTTTTAGTTTTTATAGCTCAAGAGGTGCTCTGCATGTTTTGTCTTATATGCGAAAGTGACCTTGCATTTGCACTACTAGGCACTTGACTTTGTAATAGGCATTTTATAAAGTTGTAATAAAGTAACTCTTTTATTAAAATGATTTTTTGTAAAAGTGACCTAATATTTTATTAAAGTGACTTTATGTCATAAAGTGCACTTATGTCATAAAGTGGAAAATTACTTTAGTAAATGTAAGTGATTTATTTTGGAGGGAATGAATCATGTCCCTTGATCATGTAAAGGAAAGATGAGATCTTGGCCATTGGATTTAGGGATGGGGAAGGTGAAAAGTCATTTTAAGTTATAAGAGTAAGCCTAGGGTAGTGTGCAAGACAAGTCATGAGAGATTTTGAGAGAGCTTGGAAGAATTTGTTTGCAACAGATTTGGCACTATTTCCAAGAGAAATTGGGCACAAATCCCAAGGAGAATTTTCTGTGTGAAAAATTGTTGAAGTTTATTGTTGTTGTTGGGGGTCGTACTGTAAGGATCCGTACAGGTTGTATAACAGGGAAGAGGGCACAAAATTTGAGGCAGACTAAGGCACGTTTTTTGAGGTTGTTTTGGAGTGTTTCTTGCTACAGCAAGGCCATATAGTTCAGGTCGTACAGCAACTGGTGGGCACTGTTTTCAAGGTGTTGTTCTACAGGAGGGTCATACAACGATACGGACTTGTTGGCACGATTTTCTAGGCAGAAAGTTGGGACAGTTGTGGGTGTCTGTAAGTTTTCTCATGCTGCCATGTATGTCTACTGTAACTTTTATTCTTCCTAAAGCTGATAATAAAATCTCTCTTGGTGGGTTTCCCTAAACTAGGGTTTTCCCTAGCTGGTTGCCAAAATCTAGGTGTGCACAAGTGTTTTGTGATTGTTGTTCATTGTTATTTTACACTGCAATACTTGCTTAGTAATGAGTGTTTCTACTTATGATATAGTTGTATGTGGGTATTACATATCAGAGTTTATTTAAGACAGAAATCTGTGCTTACTAAGTGTTTGAAAAAAGTCTTATGGAGTTATTAGTGTGTTTTTGTTACTGATTTTCTACATTTTGCACACTAATACTCAACACAGGATTTCATACATTCTCAATCAACAATAATTAAACAAGTACATAATGATCACTTATCTGGAACAATTGAACCACCAACTACATGCAGACCTCTGACTTTCCTCCCAACCTTAGACAATGTTCCCCAAAAACTAAGCACAGGTCACCCCCGAGATGGGCTTGAACTCCACTAGGGCAAGGAAAATCTATCCCTAGAGGTCTCTCAGCAGTAGCAATATCTCAATACAGGTGCCAAGTTCCACAGACTCTATTTTCCCCACATGCTTGTCCCACCCGGTAAGTGTGCCCCCTTATGGCTGCCCACTTCTTCCAAGCTTCAGCAACAAGCTGGACAGGAATAATCAAAATTTTGTGACGACCACTTGGCATCTCTGGGAATCCAATTCCCTGCAATTCTCTCACCTAGAGAGAATGCACAAGGGCCTAACAACCCACCTCTTCAACTTAACAATTCTCTTTCGACGCTCTTCAGTAGGATCCTACGCTCTCCCTGGTACAGGTACAGGTACGATAATGGCAGCATGAGAGTCCAGATGACAGCAACGAGGTGAGGTGGGAAAAAATAATGATCGAATGGTGGTTGAATGAGCTAAAGTCCCCAAAACTTATGTGCATGTCCCCAACTTGACACTTGTCATGTTGGACACTACATGGGCCACACACGGTTCCCTCACATGGTGATACATTTCCTCATAGGGACTTAGGATAAAATGCATTATCCCCTACTTTAGACTTTAACATTAGGAACATTAATAAAATATTCCTTTTTGGCTTAAGCCCCCTTAACTTAGCCCCTTTTCTAGACTCTTAGCCCCCCTTTCCCATTCTAGTGGAGTTTAGCCCCCTTACTCTTCTTGTCAGGATGGTCTACATGCAGTCGTGTTTTCTTTCATTAATTTCCAAGTGAAAATACAAAATACAAAACGGGCTCTTTGGCCAAAAGTGGTTCATAGCTCACTAGCCTATACGCATACCGGAGTTCAGCTTAGGGGTGTTACATATCCTCAAACTACTTGCCATTCTTTCAAACACAACTTTGAAGATCTCTGACTTACTATTCTTACTAGACCTAGGGTTTAGCTCAAATCCAAGGTTGTCAAACCATGCTCTGATACCAGATGTGAGGAAAACAGACTTCCATGCTAAACCTAGTAGAAGAGAAGAAGACAGATTTAAACAAGAAAGTAAATGACAAAGCAATCATACAGTACACAAGATTTTACCCTGGAAACCCAAACGGGAAAACCAACATTCCTTGAGCATCTTGCTCTCTTGTTGTCTTATTCATTCAGAATAAAAGGTTACATGCCTAACCTTGGTTTACACCTAAGACACAATCGACATCATACCTTCTTGCTTTACACAAGAACAACCTTGCAGCCAATTCAACTTACACCTACGTGACCAGCAACCCCTAACAGATTGATCTAAAAGATTAGCTTTTACAGTATTACAACATGCCTTATTTATAGGCTTTAGAGTAGGCAAAACCCTAAAGAATGGCGCCCAAAAACAGTTACAGAACCACACAGATCATTGGCTACAAATCTCGCGAATCTCGGGATTCTGTTACAATGGACTATCAGTGGTGTTGACCACCTACTTCAACTAGGGGTTCAACTCCATGTGCCATGAAGCTATGTACATGATGGTGCAACTAGTTTGAAGACTTATTGGTTCTACAAGGCAATTTTGGCCTCAACACTTCATTTTGTAACTGGAATTTTCGCTCCCCTGAGTGGGATAATAATGTAATGGGTCTGCATGGATCATATTGTAGGTCAGTTGCCTAGGACTTTATCATTAGGGAAGACCTTTCATCAAGTGTTTTTTTTTCTCAGGTAATTAATTTGGCCTAACCAACCTCTTTTTTAATTACCCTTGAGTTTTTCACTCCCACAATCATCCTCCAAAGTGGTGAAAGGCGTTCTAATGATTGAGCCCAATGGGTGACTCGGGTCTAGGAATAATGACCATGCTAGACATCTCCTAGAGTCTTGCGGAATTTCGTCGAGTCTAAGTAGTTTTTTTTTTTTTTTAAATTACCTAGTTAATGGTAATTTTAATTATTATTGATGTAAAAATGTAAAAACTAGGTCCTTGGGGGTTTTGATAGGGGTGTGAGTACTCAAAAGAAATGGAATGAAACCCCCTACACCCTTGGACCAAGTTTCAGCTCAATTGGACAAGTTTTGCTAGGTCATTTTCCATGAAGAGTCAAAGTCAGTCTTGAGTCAACGATTTAATTGCTTAATTGACGAAGTCAAAATGTCAATTTTTGTAAAACAATGAGCAAAAAGGTTAGAGAAAGAGTGGGAGATGATGCCTAACCCCTTTCCTAAGTTAGAGAAACACTTTTCCTAACTTAAACTCACCCCCTTACCTAGCCATCGCTTCATCCAACTCATCCCCCTAGGGAAGTTGTGCCCCCTTGGTGAGAAAGTCATGCAAATTGAAAAATTAAAGGGAAAAACCCCCTTTCTCCCTAAGTGTGCCCCCCTTGATGTAATTTGTTGTTGGACCATGTCAAAAAGGTGTTTCCCATCCCCCTCACTCAACCCTCAAACCCTAAACCTAGCCAAAACCCTAAAAGTGCGCCCCTCCTTGAGATGCTCAATGACTCTTAGAAAATGACACTTGGAGAGTATCTAAGAGGAGTCTCTCTTGGCTCCCAAGTATAAAACAAAGCCTCCCCTCCCTCATTTCAGACATCTATTCTCAGTCTACTGTTACTATACCCAAATCTCTCCCACTCCTCTCTCTCTCTCCTCTTGTTCTCATTCTTTCTTCTCAAGCTTGTGGCAAGTATTTGCTCAAGCTTGCTTCTATTGGAATAAAGAAAAGCTTTGCAGGGAATTTCATGGTGCAATGGGAGTCTTCTTGATGCTCCTTATGGTTTTGGTTTGAGGTGATATTGCTGCCATACTTTTCGTGTGGGTTTTCTTGCTTTGAAATTTAATTTAGGAGATCCCAAGCAAAGTATTTTGCTTGGTTAAGTTTATGGTAGTATTGTTGTAGACTTAGTGAGCTACTTGTGTGGTATTGGAAAGTATTTGGCAATTTCCATTTCATGTGCTCACCTCCTTATTGTTTTGTAGCAAGATCTCACTTATTTGCAGGTCACTAAGGGTTTGGAGAAGTAATTTTCAGATTTGGGAAGTTGTTTGTTCAACCAAGGGATTCCTCCATTAATTTTTTGTTCTAACTTCTATCATTCCTTGAGGATTTGTGGTGGTTTTTCAGTTCTGAAATAGGCCCTAAATCATATTACATATTCAGATTTTTATGGTAAAAATTTATGTTTTCACTAACATAATTTTTTGTGAGTTGTTTTGTACATAATCTGCATTTCCAGCAAGCTTTAGCTTGCTGATTTTTGCAGATTCTCATCAGTACAAGGAGAGGTGCTGCCCATTTTGGGCCACAAAACACTCAAGAAGAGCCTCCAACTTGGAGTAACAAAACCCCTTACTTCTCTCTTCTCTTTCATTGATTGTAAGTAGGCCAAGAGAGTCTCTAGGGCTTGCATTCTTCATTAAATTCTAATTTTCTGTTTTGTAATAAGTTGTAAATAATTTGTGCCTACACCTAGCAAAGAGGCCTAGCTTTGTCACCCATGCTAAATCGTAAGGCTAGGATTTAGAAGTAATTTTTGTTTAAGCTTTTATTTTGTTGCCCCACTTATCCTTAAGGCAAGGTTGTGTGGCTAGGTTTACTTTCTTTCTTTTCAAGTCAAGTTATTTGCTTTATTCATTCTTTTGCCTACACCCTGCAAAGAGGATTGGCCTAGCCACCCATGCAGTATCGTAAGGCTAGTTTCACATGCTAGATGGTTAAAACTTACTGGTTAATGGTTTATGCTTATAGTTCTCCTTTCTAGTTCATTGTGTATATCTCAATAGTTAGAAGCATTTCCTTTTATTTCATTCTTGTATAAGCTCTTGGAAGCATTTTCATTTCTTGTATGTTTTCCTTAAGAACTTGTTATTTTACCTTTTTAAGCTTTCAACACAAGTAATCTTAATTGTTAAATCAATCAACTTGTAGCTCTAGGAGGATCAATTAATCTAGTAATTAGAGCACCCTCTAATGATACAACTTTCGCCACCAAAAAGGAGGTTTGTGGAGGCTACTTGGGGTGCTAGATCAGGGATGATCTCACGACACTAGGTGTCCCCCTTGTTGAGGACCCAAGTTTTCCGGGTTGACCTATGGAGCTAGTGTAAGGCCTTGTTTGCCTTGCTTATTGAGCACCCAGCAATCATTTTGGTCAAAGCGGTAGGAGTATTGGGTAAGTCACCTAGTCTAGGCTTGCAGCTTCACCTCACTTAATTCAACCTTAAAATTTACTCACACAACCTAAGCTTCAATTTCATAATCTAATCTAAGTTGTATATGCTCTTTAATTCCCAACAACTTTTACTTCAAGCATTATCTTTTTGGCAATTTACACTTCAGTTGAGTATCTTTATGGTTGATTGGTGTATCTTCAAGTTTTGGTCTCTTGAAAGTTGCGCACTAGTGCTTTAGCTACCCTCCTTGAAGTTGTGCACCTCTCCTTTGGGGCCTTCAAGCTTGGGTTGTAAGTTGTCTCTTGTGGTAATGCATC
The DNA here is from genome assembly GCA_009831015.1 of Picea engelmannii. NCBI lineage: Eukaryota > Viridiplantae > Streptophyta > Pinopsida > Pinales > Pinaceae > Picea > Picea engelmannii. The sequence continues at coordinate 11,217 of ML871454.1, forward strand.
TTTGATCTATCTTTCTTTACATCTGCAAAATCAATTAAGTGTTAGTTCAATTATTGCTTCACAAGTATAATAGATCTAACAAGTGCATCTTTCCTTTCTTTTGTAAGTTTGTAAGTAGTTGTATCTTTGTGTGATCATCTAGCTATTCTTTATTTGTTGATAATTGTTGTAATTCTTTTGTATCTCATTTAATTTGTAAAGTCATTCTTTCATTTGTATTTAGATCTTTGTTGTAACTTAATTGACCTCATTGCCCAACCTTAGGCACTAGTCATAGTTGACTTAGGGAAAGGGTTGTTTTCCATTAAAGGTTTGCATTGCATTGTTGCCTCTCATATAGGCTAGCTTCCCCCTACCTTTAACAAACTAAAATTTACTCCTAGAATTAATCTAATAATTCACATAGTAACTAGGGTCTACCCCCCTTGGCTTCCCTAGGAGTAAGCCTAGACGAAAGAAATCCAAATCGAGGTGACAGTGGGTTTGGATTTAGGCATTGTGCCTCCAAGGACACACTAAGTGGATTGAGACTTTTTCCACGTTTGCAAGTGTGTATAAAGACGGCAACAAGTGCGATTACCAGTCGACCTCCATTTGGTCTTCAATTAGTTGTCACACGACCTCTTGTCGGCTGACCTCTCGACTTGTTGTCGATCACTTCGACTTCGACTTTCACCACAAATAATATAACAACCCAACACCTACGTACCTCTTGACATGTGTTATCAGTCAGATATCCAATTAAGTTCTTAATGACATGGAAAAACATCTTGCGAACAAAATTATTTAAAATTGATCTATGAATTTTGATTCAACACCACAAGAGAGTAACAAACCATTGGTCCGGCAGTGTCCTTAATAAATAATAAGCAATTGCATGAAGAAAGCATGTAGATTAAGCAATAATGATTAACAGCGATGACTTCCTTTAGTACTATGGACATTCTAAACATCAACAACCTCATGCAGTATTTTGGGCATTCTGAACATTGCACAAAAGAAATATGGGACAAACATATAGAGAGTTTATGCCAACTGAATTTGTGATACTTTTGTAAAGGAGAGTTATTCAACAAAGGCAGGAAAACCTGCTAACAAACCATTGGTCTGGCAGTGTCCTTAATAAATAATAAGCAATTTCTTGAGGAAAGCATGTAGATTAAGCAATAATGATTAACAACGATGACTTCCTTTAGTACTACGGACATTCTAAACATCAACAACCTCATGCAGTATTTTGGGCATTCCGAACATTGCGCAAAAGAAATATGGGACAAGGATATAAAGAGTTTATGCCGACTGAATTCGTGATACTTTGGTAAAGGAGAGTTATTCAACAAAGGCAGGAAAACCTGCAATTGATGTATTTGATTGCAATAACTGTTGAAAATGGAAATGCAACAAATAGTAACATGGCAACAGGTAATTCGAAATGCCAAGAAAATGATTTTTAACAGAGGGAAAATTGAAAATAAGATGGCCAAGACCATATATACTGAATACAATGTATCAGTAAGTCTCATACATTAATTAATTTGGTGTCTAGCTAGGCCATGACTTTAATATTAGACTTTTATTATTATTAATAGTATTATTGTGGCTCAACTAATCTAATAAGGTCAGATAACCTTTGAAAAGTAGGATGGCAGGTTCTACCTAACAGTTGTTTAATAAGAAAATGGCTGTCTCGACCCTCCTCCAGCTAGCACAGGACAGAGGAGTAAGAGAATTGGAAATATTTGTTGACTTCAAGTTGATCATCAGCTGGCTACAGGGCTCCTCTAGGGTCCAAAACATTCACTTGCAGGTAAGCGTTGACAATGCACAATCCTTATCTTCCTCCTTCAGCTCCATCACTTTCTCCCATATCTACTGAGAGCTCAATAAGGAGGCACACAGTTCAGCAAAGGCTGCAGTGAACATCCAGGAAGGAAGGCTCGAGGTAAGGGAGCCACCAGGATGATAGATCGATCCCCTTGGTGACAGAACCATTTAGATCCCCTTATGACGATGATATCTCGTCAACAGTTATTCCTGCCATTCTACAGATTTTGGCTTAGGCTAGCTCTCCCCGGATTGGGAAAGGCTTATATTTGTCCTGTAATGCTACTTATGACTGTTGTGCCAACATAAAGTACGTAGAAGACTGTAAGTTATAACTGTTATGCTAACATTATGTTTGTAGAACTCTATAAATAGCACTCCCACTTTGATCTTACACTGAAACTAGATAGCTCTAATTAATAATGGCTCATAGATGTACTCTTTTATCTCATTTAATAATATGAGTAGACTTTTTTTCATTGGAAAAAAAAAATTCAATAAAACTATAAAAACGTATATACACTACCATTATAAGCCATGGCTTGTCACGATACGAAACCATCGATACTGTTCTTATAAGGATCCTATATCGTGCAGTATTTCTTGAGTTTTTTAATATTATTATGTTTCAAATCCATCTTTTGGATCCAGTCCTCAGGTTATAAAACTTGACGAAGTCATGTCATAGGGTTAATTGAGCTACCCAGAATGTTTTTTTGTGCTAGGCCAAATATTAAGATATATAAATTTAAAATCGTCTCCCACTCGAGCTTAAAATTTTCAAGCTGGGCAAAGTCAAGCAAACAATTTCTTAATGTTCAAAGGAAATTAGTGCATGTCCAACACAATTCAATGCCTACGTGACCTGGAATATCCTCCTCACCATAAATAAAACTGTACAAATCAGAAATCGGGAATTTCAAATTCCCAAATCTCTCAAAAGTATTCAGATCAGCCTAACTAGAAAATATGCGTACCTACAAACAGCGAAAATTGGGAAAAAGAAAGTTCAAACCCTTCAGTACAAAAGCACACTGTTCAAAACAAAAGCAGAAACCCCTAAGAGATGATGACGAACTCGGTGCAAAAAAATACAAAGCCCAAACCGTAAAAAAGCCCTTTTGTGCTGACAAATAACTAGGGCACCAAACAACTTACTGAATCAAATCCGACTATGTTACCCGTCGAACGGCCGTGTGAATACGAAGCAAAAGGCAGGAAAACACTTGCTAAGAGGGTTTCACCATTAAATAATAGAAATTGTTGGAAGAATAACTAAATCTGCGCCGTTTTGGATAACTCTGTAACAATGATAACTGGAAAATGATAAAGAAGAACGAAAAAATACCCGATTCCTGCAATCTAGCGACTGCGATTGCTTCCCTGAGGATTTTGCCGTCTTTGAACCTGTAATCTGCTCTCCGTCCAGACATTCATGCGTTTCGCGGATATATTCCCTTCACTCGAACAACAGCACCCTCGTCCAGTTTTCACTTTGTCGAAAACTCGTACAAAAGAAATAGGAATAAAGTATAGACCTGCCTGACTAATAATGGTTTAATTTTACAGCCGCCTGACTAATAATGGTTTAATTTTACAGCCGCTTCGGGAGAAATGCAAAATCCAACTGCTCCATGCTTGCAGGATTGCTATCACAGAACCTCGAAAACGGATTTTTTAACCCGGGCAAAATCAAGCAAACAATTTCTAGGAAAAGCAAAATTAGTGCATGTCTAATACAATTCAAAACCAAGTGAGCAGGAACATACTCATAAAAAAAAATAGAAAATCAAGAAGGAAAGCGAAGATTTTACAATCGTAAAGCAATTCTAAGAAACTACAAGATTAAAGATAAACTTATGTAAAATCTCTTTTCAGAGTCAACCTAACAAGAAAATAGATGTACACAAACAGCAGAAATCACGTAAAAGGAGGTTCACACCCTGCAATACGAAAAGCACGCTGTTCAAAAATTCAGAAAAATGCAGAACGAACGGATGACGACGAACATGGTCCAGGAAGAAAACCGTATAAAGCTCTCCTTTCTAACAGAAGTAGAACCACAAACGATTCACTGAAGCAAATCCGGCCATCCGTTGAAAGACCGTGCAAAAATGAAGCCAATGGCACGGAAATGCGGGCCAAGAGAATTGTATCACTAAAAACAAGAAATGTCTTAGTCTAAACTCGTTATTAATCGGCCTTTTTTGGAATGAAGGAAATCATCGAACCTTAAATCTAACAAAAATTAGGTTGGATTGATGTAATTGTAGAGAAGATGTTAACATTATATAATTCGGATTTGTGTGCAGTAAGGGTACTAAAGAACACTGAACCTATTTTTACTTTAAAAATAATACTTCCATCCATCCAAATACAATTTTAACAAAAACTACAAAACTGAATTCCACTGATAACAAACAAACAAAAAGTCAACAACATATGATGTTTAACCTTCTTAAAAAAATTGCTCAAAGAAAAACTAAAACTGGGTCATTTTGGATGCCGCTCTGGCATTGCTAAGTGGAAAAGGATAGAGGCGGACGAGAAAGAAAAAAACCTAAATTCCTGCAATAGATCGCCTTTAATTGCTTCCCCGAGGATTTCATCGGCTTCGAATCTGCGATCTCCTCTCCATCGAAACCCTCCTCGAGTCCTCCTCCGTTTCGCGGAATCCGGATCAATTCACTGCACTCGGACAACAGCAGCCGTCATCCGGTTTTCAATTTTGTGCAAAGTGATAAAAATAACTTAGAGCTCTGCCCAACTGATAATGGGAATCTCACATCCGTTGGATGTATCGTCCTCTTTCTCGATCTGACGGCTAATATTGTGTGGGTGTCAGTGGCCCTAATCAAGTAGTGGTGGCGGCGTTCAACGTTTAGTAATTACACTGAATGCCGACCATCGAAGCAACGGCAACGTGCTTTTTGTTTCCTCTTTTGTTTTCCTCGACCAATACTACGAGAGATAAATAGCGAGGGTAGGTTAAGTACTCAAGGGTTTTGCTTTTTTGGGGTTTAGTTTTTTTTGTGCGTAATTTTATTGGTAGTTTTTCAAGGAATCAGAGTTTGTTTTAATGAAATTATACTAGCATAGTCACATAATTGTGGTTGATCAACGTCGAAAGGTTGATAAGATTAAAAGAATATATTAAATTTTATTATTGATTAACAAATAAATGGTTGAGCTTCATTTATTTGGTGTTAATATTTTAATTTATGTTAATTACTTACGTGGCAATCAGTTAGCTATCAAAGTAATTTTTAAATATGATTAGGTAAATGTAAAAAAGTAAACACATAAACGGATGTCTTTATAATAGCTAGGAAATTAATGATTGAAATCACAGCCATTTATTTTGTGTGACTACTAAGAATATTCCAGCCATATTTAATCATGTCCATAAAAAACTTATCAAGCACTAAACCCCTATTAAATCTGTCCATTGTCAATAGGTGTACGTCTTTATAATTCTTTTTTTTAATAATGCTAAGAAATTTAAAATAGGTTTCACCCATTCATAAATTTTAAATGTTGAAATTGTATAAGATAAAAACCTAAAGGAAATGGTTGACTTGTTTAGTGATTCCATTTTGGTTAATATATTAAAAAAAAATTAAATAAATTTTTATAAATTATAAAAATAAAAACAAACAAAGCTCTTTTTAAATTATCAAAATAAAAGCATAGACCGCTTTTTTATTTATTAATATATTAGCATTTTCTTAAATAAATTAAAAATTTGTCAAAATAAAAGCATATAAAGTTTTGTTTTATATATATATATAAGTCTTTGAATCCTTTTAATTTTAATTTGAAGTTGGAGAAACATCTTGATTTATTGTTTAAAAAGTATTATATATATATATATATATATAATTGATTTATTGTTTAAAAAGTATTATATATCTTTTAATTATATAAATATAATAGCTAAGTTTTTGAATTTTTTAATTTGAATTTGGACAGACATATTGTCTTATTCTTTAAAAAAGTATTATGAATCTTTTAATATTTTTTAAAATAATTATAAAAAACTAGATTTGAAATACAAGTTTGGATGGGGACCAAACCTATTTCGTACCACATGTATGTACTATAATGGGTAACCAAACCCAAACTTTTTTTGTTAAAGCAAAAACATTTTCGCTATGAGTATGGAATTAAACATCTCATAAAAAGGAAAACCAAATTAAAGGTTAAGATGTTGAAATTTGAAAGAGTGGATGCTCTATTATTATTCCCAAACCTTTTTTTATAACAAAAACATTTTCGGTATATTGTATGGAATTAAACATCTCATAAAAGGGAAAACCAAATTAAAGGTTAAGATGTTGAAATTTGAAAGAGTGGATGCTCTATTATTATTCCTCACATTCAAGGATTCACAACATTTTTAATCTCACAACTAAGGAACGTTACCTTAGTCTTTAGGCTTTGGACACATAGTTTTATTTTTCTTATTTTTAAAAGTAATAACAAACAATCATTTAATTTATGATAAGGATGATGATGATGATTAACGTCAACATCCATTCAGACTATAATTGGTTTATCAAACCTTAAGAAGGTAAGAGATTACTTTGACTTCTTTAAAATTGTATTCCTATGCCAAAAAGGTATCGAGAGAAGTGTTCCAAGATCATCATAGTTTTGATGACTTAGAAGGTTATGAAGGTCTATATTGTGGCATATATTTTTAAATTGGGATCTAATTTGGGTATAGGTAGGTCATGTTAAGAGAAAGTTTTTTTCATCTTCAACCCTCTTAGTGTCACAAAGATGGCAAATTCTTTCGGCCCATGATGTTTTGGGAATTATCCAACGCATGGTTTCACTATGTAACTCGTGAGAGTTTCTTCTTATTTTAGCAATGTTGATTTTCTTCTTTGCACTTGTCAAAATTGTGGGGTACTTTTGATCTTCTAGATTATGGTTGATCACCTCCTTGTAGTATCTTAATTTTCTTTTATCCTCTTATTCTTTATCACACCACATATTCTCCTTAAATTTAGATGTGATAATATTTTTAATATTATCAGTATTTTGCATGATGGCTTCTTCTTGTATTCCCCAATGATTTAGCCAAGATTTGGCATCTTGATGTCATCCCTATTTGAGCCACTGGCGGGTTTGGCTAGAGTTTGAAGCAATTGTGGGAAGCTTGTTATTGTCCATGTTGTTTATCTTGTTCTTGTCATAATCGTAGCAGTGTTCTCAATGGGGGAAAGGATCGCTTCTATGAGGAGGATAGGATAGGGTGCATTGCCTTTAATTTTGAGTTTATAAGTTATAAAATTATTTCAAATCTAATCTATCTTTCTCCAGGATTCTTTAGAGATACCGCAACCCCAAACTTAACATCCATATAAGATAATCAGAGTGACGAGAGTGTGAACGAGAAGCTTTTTTTTATCCCAAATCCAAAGGTCCACTAATTTACAATTGTTTTCAAGCCCGTAGTGAGCTTTACACCCTCTATTTATCATTTTCTCAACACTATAGTTCCAATTGAACTTTTGAGGAATATCGATTCTGAGATATTTGTATGAATGCACTTCCTCCGAGATATTGATGTCATATATCGTAGGTGATCCTTTTGAATTTAATTATCATAACCTTTATTTTGTCAGTGTTCACAGTCAATATCCATACTAGAGCAAAAGTCCTTGAGGATTATTAGTTGCTTACCTAGGCCATAGGGACTCTTAACCATATGGACAATATCATCAACATAAAGAAGAAGGATGACGACTATATTAGCGAGAGTCAAGCCGACACAACCTGAATCTTCCAAACAATCTTCTAACTTGTCAATATAGATGCCAAAAAGGGTAGGGGATCAGCCTTCTTCTTTCCAAGTTGTAGGGGTTAATATTGAAGAAGAAGATTAATTCATGGCTTGAAATTCATGATAAAAGAACTAGGGGAAAAGTTGGTTTCTTGAGTTAATATTTGACTTTAAACCACTTAATACTCTTGAGACTATAATCGAAGATTGTTGAAACAACAAAGTTAATCCCTTTGTTGTTTTGTTGACTCTAGAAAATTTTGGGCACATTTCATAAAAAGTGAATTTTGGAAGAGACTATAAGATATTAAGGTTATTTTGGGTTGAAGGCTGCAATAATAAGGGTTTACAAGAGGGTCATTGCCAAGTTCAGAAATAATGAGGGTTGGTCAGGAGAAAACAATTATGATATAGGGGTTAAGCAATCATGTCCTTTGTTGCCTACTATTTTTGGTATTTATATTGACAAGTTAGAGGATACCCTAGAGGATGTTGGATTACTGAGAGGGGGGGTGAATCAGTAATAACGTAATTATAATCCTTTTTCTTCAAATGGTATATCAATGTAGAATTATTATCCAATAATGAGCAGTAATAAATAAACAATCACACACATACACAGTACACCAGTGTTTTACGTGGAAACCCAAATCGGGAGAAAACCACGGAATGTTTTTTCTTATATGTCTTGAAGAATTACATTCATTGGAAGCACCAACTTCCTTTGTTTTCCAGCTGCAACTGGAAGGAGGCTCCAACCCCCTAGTTTCTCAGGCTACAACTGGAAGGAGGCTCCAACCCCCTAGTTTCTCAGGCTACAACCTGAGGGAAGCTCCAACTCCCCAAATCTCTGGCTACAACCAGAAGGAGGCTACAACCCCCAATGTTCTTCGTCTACAACTGGAAGGTGGCTACAACCACCTGTCCTTGCCCCGTCCTGCCACCCTGAAGTAGAAGTAGAATGATGGAACCACTGTCACACTATCACTGTGAGATATATCGT
>WSFP011449508.1:0-19856 GCA_009831015.1 Picea engelmannii
GAGGAGTGCGAAAATAATCTTTTCTCGGTCGGAAAAGTCATGAACCGAGAAATATCCTTCTAACAGATTCAACCATCTATCTACGGCATCTGCATCTATTTGGCCGTCAAATATGGGAATGTCAAAGTTTACTTGTACCTTAACAGGAGTGGCACCTCCAGAGTGGCTTCTGGATGTCGATGCACCACCAGTCGGAATCCGTTGAAGAATCTGGGCAAAGTTGTCCATCATCGCGTTCTTTTGTTTCTCGAGGGCCTCCTCGAGCAACATTTTGATAGGATCTCCTGCTCCCTCATCTTTCTTTTCTTCCCCCATGGGCGATCGTCGGGGTTTGCGAGGCTTATCTTGCAAAGGTTCAACCAGATCGAGCACCAACTCCTTATACCCCGATCTCGTTGGGGACATGCAAAGAAGGATCGAGAATGAGAAGACTGCTCTGATACCACTGATCTGGATTTATGTAGGAACACAATTAAATACGGAAATACACATAAACACAGAGGTGCAACAGAAATAAGACTTCATTTCATTAATAACAAATGACTGAATATGCTTACAGACAGAATGGAAATAAACTAGCTAGGGCGCTGGTAGCTTATCTCTGAGAAGAGATGTGGCCGCTACTCGCATCCATGAGAAGATCATTACAATGAGGCTTTGAAGGCCCTTTTACAATAAACGGGAATGCCAAAAGTCCTAGACATCCAAAAACCTAACCCTAGGAGATGAAGCGCCAAAAGTCATGTGGGCCCCGTTTGGGTAAGTTGGTGCATCAACTTCCCGGGGTCGTAACTTTTGCATACGATCTCCGTTTTAGGCGTATGATAGCTCGTTGGAAAGATCTATCCGAGGCCTACAACTCTCAAGAAAAAATAGCATTGTTAGATGCTATTTTGCGACAGAAACATACCCAAAAAAAACGTCGTTTAGGGCCTCAAAATGGCCCCGAAAGTTCAGGACCCGAAAAAACTGCTAAAAATAGTAAACTGTGCGAAAACTAAAAAATTGAAAGAAGAAATGGTGGGGGTCCAAGTGGAATAGGTGGGTGGCCACCAATATCCACCTGGATCGGGTAGTAAGAAAAAGAGGCTCAAGGAAGGGTAACTCAATGCTAAGATCTCCCTCTAATGGAAAACATGTGGAACAATAAATGATATGTCCCTATCTCTTGAAAGCTAATGGGAAGACCTCTCCATTCATCCTACATGACTATGAGGGTCAAATCATGAAAACATATTTTCCCTAGTACTACACTCATCACATCACCTACTATTTGCAGACATACTCCTATGGCTTGGGTCATAGCCTCAATGCTAAGTACTCCCTCTAAAGGAAAACATATAGAAAAATAAATGATATGTCCATATCTCTTGAAAGCTAAGGGGAATACCTCTCCATTCACCCTACATGACTATGAGGGTCAACTCATTCAAACATATTTTCCCTAGTACTACACTCATCTATCACCTATTGTTTGTGGAGAATATACTCCTATGGCTTGGGTTATAGCCACAACAGAGGGATTGATCTGAATAGAACAATATTTAACTAACAATAGAAGTTAAGTAGAAGTAAATGACTACCTACCTATAAGAGGAAGGATCGCCTACATGATTTAAATAGTTCGATGTAGATATCTTTCACAATTCCATTCTATAAAGTTTTTGTTCTAAGACTTCCTATATCAACATGCACTCACAAAATAACTAGGATGCACAGGAGGTAGTTATCATAACTAACTAATAACTTCAAACATCAAGCATGATTAGTACGTGAATTTCCATGTCATTGAATGCATATAAAGATTGCAAAAATGAATCATTAGCAAATGATAGGGACATGAAAGAGAGTTCTATTATAGATATAAACAACAAGTTACATGTATAGAATTCACATGAAGTTGTTGTCGGAACTGCTCCAGAATGAGCTTTTGGATTCCTCTACCTAGACCTTTAGAAGACCAACTCAATTCTCCTAACTTTCCTCACTCAAACAAAGTCCAAGAGAAAGAATAGGTCTCTCAGTGACAAGATAGAATGGCAAGGATGGATGGAAATAAGGGTTTCCATATCTGAAGAAGGAATCTCAAAGACTCGAGAATATGGGCATGTAGACTTGGAAATTTACCAACATAATGGTGCTATATGAAGATGATTTTACCTCTCCTCCACCCCTTGGCTTCATTTTATACTCCTTGGAATTAGTTGGAGTAGTTAGGCACGAGCCATAACGGATAATAATCGAAAAAAACCCATGGACTCCGCACAAAATGGCACATTGTTTTAGAATTATATATTTTTTGTGCCAAGAAGTTGCATACACACCTTGCTAAAGAGAAACCAATGTACATACATGTATATGTAGTGCATAAGGAGTGTATGGATTAAAATATGGGGTTTTTAAAGTATTTTGAGGAGGAAATGAGGGGGATTTTGGTCTACAAGTTGGGAAAGGGTAGTTGAGTTAGCCCAATAAGGAATCAATGCATATAAGGTGGAAAATTATTTTATAATAGATTCCCCCTAATGTGTGAGGTCGGAAGATAAATTAATGGTCGAAATACATTATACAATCCAGGAGGAGAGTGTGCAGCAAGCCCAAGCAAAGTGCACCAAACACCAGACCAAAACAAAACCTACAGAAAAAATAAAGTGGTAGATACTCTCTTCTCAAGGCAGGCATACCCATGCTCAGGAGTGACAAATGTATGGCCTCCAAATAAAGTACACTACGGATCCATGAGATATGTATATAAGAAATGATCATGGCCATGAAAAATGAGTACACAATGGATCCATGTCAAAGGAGATCATATCCACGAAGAGATACACAATGGATATATGTCTCATAATCAAAGGAGGATGTCTAGAAACAACATATGTACAAACTTATCTTCCACGAATACCAATGTCATAGAAAGAAAGTGGTATTATCCAATACAACTCAAGAAACAACACAAAAGAGGTAATGTCACTACTATTGGATTACTGAGAGGGGGGGTGAATCAGTAATAGAGCAATTCAATCATTTTTAAACACAATATGCAAGTGTTATATCAATGTATCATTATCATCTAATAGTTGCAGATTAAATAAACAATGAACAAATGAGCAATCATACACATACACAGTACACCAATGTTTTTACGTGGAAACCCAAAGCGAGAGAAAACCACGATTTTTTTTTTCTTATATGTCTTTAAGAATTACATTCATTGGAAGCACCAACTTCCTTTGTTTTCTAGCTGCAACTAGAAGGAGGCTCAAACCCCCTCGTTTATCAGGCTACAACCTGATGGAAGCTCCAACTCCCCAATTCTTTTCCTACAACCAGAAGGAGACTACAACCCCCTATGTTCTCTGGATACAAGCAGAAGGTGGCTACAACCACCTGTCCTTTCCCTGTCCAACCACCTTGACGTATAAGTAGAATGATGGAAACACTGTCACACTATCACTGTGAGATATATTGTTGTAAACCTATACCAATCAACCTGCACCAAACAACCTGTACCAATAATCTGAACCATGCACAAACCTGTACCTCAACCTGTAATCAACATGTACCATAAACAAGTGCATCAACCATGCACCAACCTGTACCAAACAACTTGTACCATGAAAAAGTGCATCAACCATGCACCAAACCTGTACAAATAATCTTTCACAACAACCTGTCCAAACAACCTATCACAACAACCCGTCTCATCAATCTTATCAACTAAATAAGATCTACTCACCAAGATCAATCACCAAGACAACTCTCAAAGTTGTGCATCAACCAAGCATAACACAACAACTCATAATCATCACCAAGATCAATATGTGCTTCTAATAATATACCAATACAAGTATGCTACAACATCCATAAACCATGTGTCAACAATACTACTAACAAGTGGCTCCAACCATGTACAAAGTATGTACCAATCATGTATCAACTACTCATCAACTATGACTCATCAATATGTACCAACATCATCAACTATACACCTCATGTATGTGCCAACTCATCAACTACTTGTCTCAACCATGTACCCAACAATTACCTCAACCAAAACCCATCATCAATTTCATTATCAAAATCTGATTTGTAACTCTATAATAAACCTGGTGTATAAGATCACATACCTTCAAACCTTCATTAACTTTAACAACAAGAGACTAGCATTTTCATCAAGCTTTACTTTAGTCTCACATGATTAGTTTTGAATTAGTCAACAACCCTAACTTGAAATAATCATAACTATGTACCTGTAATAAATAAAGATCTGAAAATAGTACACAATGTTCTTCAGTGTGTTTTATACAATTTCTCCATGTGTCACTTGGAACCTCTCAGAAAAAGAGTTATAACAAAAGTGACATACCTTGTTGAATTTTGGCTTATTCTAGAGAGCGAACTTGTAAAGTGTGCCCTGCATGGAATATTTTTTGTATGGATCTTAAAATTTTACACAGAATACTATAAAATGTACTCTAACCAACACATTTGGTCTTACTTAATTTGGATTTGTTATGAACAAGTTATGATGTTTTTACTCGAAACACTTGTTTTAAACTAGTTTCAGGAATAGCCACAAACCCTATTTTCCACGAAGTGTAACTCCAAAATACAATGACCCACGAGATGAAATTATTACCGCAACTACTTGGATATGTTTTATCAATGGCCTATCAATTTCACGGTCTGAATCATTCTAGAAAAAAATTTATTGCGAAAATGGTGAGATGACTTGTAAATAACATACCTTAAAAGCATCATCAAAAGAATGTATCCTCCCTTGAATTTTGACCTTCTTTACTTCACCTTCTCCCTGAAATTAGGCTTAAATATCCTTTGGTTACCTCAGTCACATGTAGATATTCAATATGCTCAAGTGTGATTAAAATGACATAATCTTGCCTCTTATTTATACTTTCATGTAGCTTCCTCAAGGGGCTACCTTTTAACCATCTTATCCCACTTTCTTTATTTTAAGGTTAACCAACTTTTAACCACTTGTCCAATTAGTAATTTATCCATTAAATTTATTATTTAAATAATTTATTGTGTATCCACTCATCACTTCACTTTAGCTCAAGGGGTTACCTTCTAACCATGTTAAACCACTTTCCTTATTTTAGGGCTAACCCACTTCTAACCACTTGTCAACTTAGTAATTTATCCATTAAATTTATTATTTAAATAATTTATTTTGTATTCACTTTGAATTATAGTAAACTCATCACTTCACTTTATTATTAACCTTCTAAAAATATCTTAAACCACTTTGACTACTTTGACCTTTTGGGGCTTCTAGATGACTCATGAGGGTTATCCAACTTCACATGGCCATAACTCTCTAATCGTGAGGAATTATGTGGCATTCCACATATCACTGGAAATGGAATGACATGTACTATCCATATAGAATATTCATACATGAAAATATATCAAAACTCATACCATTATCCATCAAACAAACTTGGGTCCATTACCCAAACCTGGGTTCTCCAACTTCTCATGGCCATAACTCTCTAACCGTGAGGATTTATGTGACGTTCCACATACCACCGGAAATAGAATGACATGTACTAACCATATAGAATAGTATTACATTCAAATATATTAAAACTCATACCATTATACATGAAACAACCTTAGGTCCATTACCCAAACCTTTGTGCTACTGGAATTCGCTACCGAACTTTCTCCAAGGGTTGACATCAATCACTAAGAGTTGACATCAATCTACAATATCACTCTCCAATGGTTGACATCAATGACAACCAAAAATCCATACCAATTTTCCATCAAACTAGGCCAATTGTCTGACAATCTCCCCCTTTGGCATTGATGGCAACACCAACATTGATGACAACACTTACTCATGATAGCATTCATGCTTATACTCCTCATCAATGTTTTTATCTCTCCCCCTTTGATATCAATGGAAAAGGGTATCTCCCTTTTGGGATGCTCCCCCTGACTGAACTCTCCTTGGGGATGATCCCCCTGTCTACATGCCTTTGATTTTTCTTTGTGTTTATAAGCCTTTGATTACTCTCTCTCCCTTCATATGAATAATAACAAAGGTTATCACTCTAAAGTCATATCGCTCATTCTTCCCTTGTGATAATCGCTCCCCTTGGAAACATGCCTCTATGCTCTCTCTCCAAGCATTTACCTTTACATATGATAAGCATTCAAAAGTATATATGGTGATTTACCATAAATAGGACAATTTAAAATATGGTCCTATTTATGGTAAAGCATTCAAAAGTATACCTTTACCTGAATTTTCCTATTTATGGTGCTTCCTCGTGTACATCTAAGACATATAAGATAAGAATTCAAAAGTATATAAGATAAGCATTCAAAAGTATTCATTCCTCATGTACATCTCTCAATTTGTACGTTTTCTCTCATTATCAGCATTGCATTATGAGCAGTACGTTTGAAATCATAGTAATAATTTGTAATAAGTATAGACTCATATAGACGCTTCTTGAGATGCACATAACCTATTACATGGCGTTGGACCACAATTTGCCAAGAAATTTTAAATATATCCTCCTTTTTCATCAATGGAAAGAGTAGATTTCCATCTAGGGATGCTCCCCCTAACAAAACTATTCATGAAACTAATCTCCCAATGTTTTTTTGCATTGTAATTTGTACGTTTGCTCGCATTATGAGCATTGCATTATGAGCAATACATTTGCAATCATAGTAATAATTTGTAATAGGTATAGAATCATATAGATGCTTCATGAGATGCACATGACCTATTGCATGGTGCTGGACCACAATTTGCCAAGCAATTTTAAAAATTTTCATTAATTTTGCCAAGCAATTTTAAATTTTTACTTGCATTTGAAAATGTAATTTGAACGCTTTCTTGCATTTGAAAATGTAATTTGAACGTTTTCTTGCATTGTAATTTGTGCTTTTTCTCGCATTATGAGCATTTCATTATGAGAAGTATGTTTTCAATCATAGTAAAAATTTGAACGCTTTCTTGCATTTGAAAATGTAATATGAACATTTTCTTGCATTGTAATTTGTACGTGTGCTCGCATTATGAGCATTGCATTATGAGAAGTACATTTGCAATCATAGTAATAATTTTAAATAAGTATAGACTCATATAGACACTTCATGAGATGCACATGACCTATTGCATGGCGCTGGACCACAATTTGCCAAGCAATTTTAAATTTTTTCATGACGTTTTCTTGCATTTGAAAATGTAATTTGAACGTTTTCTTGCATTTGAAAATGTAATTTGAACATTTTCTTGCATTGTAATTTGTACGTTTTATCGCATTATGAGCAGTATGTTTGCAATCATAGTAATAATTTGAACGTTTTCTTGCATTTGAAAATGTAATTTGAACGTTTTCTTGCATTGTAATTTGTACATTTTATCGCATTATGAGCAGTACGTTTGCAATCATAGTAATAATTTGAACATTTTCTTGCATTTGAAAATGTAATTTGAACGTTTTATTGCATTGTAATTTTTATGTTTGCTCACATTATGAGCGTTACATTATGAGCAGTACGTTTGAAATCATAGTAATAATTTGTAATAAGTATAGACTCATATAGACGCTTCATGAGATGCACATGACCTATTGCGTGGTGTTGGACCACAGTTTGCCAAGCAATTTTAAATCTCTCCTCCTTTGTCATCAATGGAAAAGGTAGATTTCCATCTAGGGATGCTCCCCCCTAACAAAACTATTCTTGAAATTGATCTCCCAACGTTTTCTTGCATTGTAATTTCTACGTTTGCTCGCATTATGAGCATTGCATTATGAGCAGTATGTTTGCAATCATAGTAATAATTTGTAATAAGTATAGTAATAATTTGTAATAAGTATAGACTCATATAGACACTTCATGAGATTCACATGACCTATTACATGGCGCTAGACCATAATTTGCCAAGCAATTTTAAATTTTTTCATCAATTTTGCCAAGCAATTTTAAATTTTTACTTGTATTTGAAAATGTAATTTGAACATTTTCTTGCATTGTAATGTGTACATTTGCTCGCATTATGAGCATTTCATTATGAGCAATACATTTTCAATCATAGTAATAATTTGAACGCTTTCTTGCATTTGAAAATGTAATTTGAATGTTTTCATGCATTGTAATTTGTATGTTTGCTCGCATTATGAGCATTACATTATGAGAAGTACGTTTACAATCATAGTAATAATTTTAAATAAGTATAGACTCATATAGACGCTTCATGAGATGCACATGACCTATTGCATAGCGTTGGACCACAATTTGCCAAGCAATTTTAAATTTTTTCATGACGTTTTCTTGCAATTGAAAATGTAATTTGAACATTTTCTTGCATTGTAATTTGTAGGTTTGATCGCATTATGAGCAGTACGTTTACAATCATAGTAATAATTTGACCGTTTTCTTGCATTTGAAAATGTAATTTGAACGTTTTCTTGCATTGTAATTTGTACGTTTGCTCACATTATGAACATTGCATTATGAGCAGTACGTTTGCAATCATAGTAATAATTTGTAATAAGTATCGACTCATATAGACGCTTCATGAGATGCACATGACCTATTGCGTGGTGCTAGACCACAATTTGCCAAGCAATTTTAAATATCTCCTCCTTTGTCATCAATGGAAAAGGTAGCTTTCCATCTAGGGATGCTCCCCCTAACAAAACTGTTCCTGAAACTGATCTCCCAACGTTTTCTTGCATTGTAATTTGTACGTTTGCTCGCATTATGAGCAGTATGTTTGCAATCATAGTAATAATTTGTAACAAGTATATACTCATATAGATGCTTCATGAGATGCACATGACCTATTGCATGGCGTTGGACCACAATTTGCCAAGCAATTTTAAATTTTTTCATCAATTTTGCCAAGCAATTTTAAATTTTTACTTGCATTTGAAAATGTAATTTGAAAGTTTTCTTGCATTTTAAAATGTAAGTTGAACGTTTTCTTGCATTGTAATTTGTACGTTTGCTCGCATTATGAGCATTTCATTATGAGCAGTACGTTTGCAATCATAGTAATAATTTGAACGCCTTCTTGCATTTGAACGTTTTCTTGCATTTGAAAATGTAATTTGAACGTTTTCTTGCATTGTAATTTGTACGTTTGCTCGCATTATGAGCATTGCATTATGAGCAGTACGTTTGCAATCATAGTAATAATTTGTAATAAGTATAGACTCATATAGATGCTTCAAGAGATGCACATGACCTATTGCATGGCGTTGGACCACAATTTGTCAAGTAATTTGCCAAGCAATTTTAAATCTCTCCTCCTTTGTCATCAATGGAAAAGGTAGCTTTCCATCTAGGGATGCTCCCCCTAACAAAACTCTTCCTAAAACTGATCTCCCAACCTGAGTTTTCATATTTATGGTGATTCCTCATGTACATCTAAGACATATAAGATAAGCGTTCAAAAGTATTCATTTTGGAGTAGAAATTACTCCTAGTCTCTGGAAAATATTCTCAAAGGCTTCCCGTGGAAGCGGTTTTGTAAATATGTCTGCCACTTGTTCTTTTGTGCCCACATATTCAACTCTGATGTTCTTCTCTACAACATGTTCCCATAGAAATTGATACTTGATTGGAATGTGCTTCGTCTTGGATTGTACAACCGGGTTCGTTGAGATACTAATGGTGTTTGTATTATCACAATAGATTGGAATGGGCTCATCATACTCAACCTGTATATCTGTCAGAGTTTGTTTCATCCATAGAACCTGTGTACAACATGTTGTTTCTGCAATATAATCTTCATTGGTTGTAGATAAAGATATCAATGATTGTTTCTTGCTTAACCATGATACTAAACACTCACCCATGTAAAACGTTGCTCCACTGGTGCTTCGTCGATCATCAATGCAACCTTCCCAATCTGCATCTGTGTAGGAAATAATTGATAGATCCTTTTCTTTTGGATATCATAATCCAAACTCTTATGTTCCTTTGAGATATCTGGAAATCCTATTTACTATTAATACATGTGATTCCTTTGGTGTTTCTTGAAATCGTGCCACCTGTCCAACTGTCTGCATTACATTTGGTTTGGATGTTGTCACATATAGTAGGCTACCAATCATTGACCTGTATTTCCTCTGATATGTAGACTTGAATCATCATCTTTTCTCAAATTGCAACTAGTTTGCATGGGAGTGATAATTGGTTTGCAATTTTCCATTCCAAACCTCTTTCGAATTTCTTTGATATACTTGGTTTGAGAAATAAAAATTCCTTGGTTACTTTGATGTATCTGAAGACCCAAAAAGAAGGATAGTTCTCCAAGTAATGACATTTCAAATTCATTATCCATGTCCTTTGCAAATTTCTGGCTTAACTTGTCATCAGTACTTCCAACAATAATATCATCAACATAAACTTCAATTAATAAAATACTATCTTGAGTTACCTTGAAGTAGAATTTGTTGTTTGTGTTTCATTTCCATAGTTTGTAGGGAGTTTTGTCATTGTTGTTTCTGAGCATTACTCTGTTTTGAATGTGAACTATTGTATGCACTGCATGTGTCCAAAAATATCTGTCAATTTGGAATCCATTAGCATTGTTCGAGCCATTTCTTGTGTAATTATCATCCACTATGATAATGTTCCTTTGTCTATGAACCACTCTTTGAACCAATCTATGAATCCATGCTCTCGTCCATACTTTCCAAGAATATACTTGCGCAATTGTCCATAATGCTGACCCATTTATCACTATACTATCATGAAGTCTTGATTAATCCATCAAATTGTACTTCTGCTAACTGACTACTCTGGATCTATCTTCTCAAACTCTGCAAGCTGCTCGAAGGATGGTTCTTTGGTATGTCACAGCTATCGCATAGAATCCCACTATCTAATATTCATATTACTCAGGAGTCTCTAAGTCGGATGGATTAGAACAATTCATGCTCTGATGTGTATTCATCATCATCTTCATTGGTAAATTCATCAACATTCCTGTTGAGTTTGACGAATTTGACTCTTAGTGTGACAACTTCTTCTTCAAGTTTCTCAACCTCTTCTTCTTTCTTCATTATCTGAGACTTCATGACCTCTTATGTTCTCTTTGCTTCTTCAAGTTGGATTTTCAATGTAATTATTTCTTCTTCGAGTCTTCTTTCTTCTTGACCAAACTCTTCCTCGAGTTGGTTTAAGTCATCGGTTCTTTCCTTGAGATGATCCGTCAGTATCTTTTCTCTCTTTTCCGCTTCTTCTTTTTGTGTTGTTATGTTGGCTTCTAAACATTGCTTTTGATATTCTATATTTTCTTCAATTCTTCTGGCCTCTTCTAGCTAAGTTCTTAAATTCTTGATGACCTACTGAGCTTTTTTGAAACCTTGAACACTTTCATTTTGCTTCATCAATTCTTTCTTGGATGAATTGTTTTCTTCTTTTTCTTTCTTTGGATATTCAATTGCACTAATCAATTGTCCTTTGTATACAACTTATGTTTCTTCATACTCTTCCTCTTTTGAATATGTCTGACATGATGAGCATCTTTATTCTTATTCTGTACCTGCATATTCTTTGGCATTTTCTGATTCTGTTATGGGTGAAGAATATGCATTATGTAACTTATCCCAAAGTTCTTTGGCTGATGAACATTTACCAATATTTTCTCTTACCGGATTAGGTAATCCTTCCCAGATGAAATCCATTGTTATTTTGTTATTCTTCTTCAATTCCTTCTTGGTTGCAGTCTTTGCCCTTTTTGAACTATCATATCCTGCAAAAACTGATAGCCAAATACAATGTCCTTGTGCCTGTAAAAATACTTTCGTCCTTATGCTCCACATGTCATACTTTAAACCATTCTGACCATTAAACATTGGTACTCCATTCTCAGAATAATCTATGATCTCATTCCAGTGGTTAAACTGTTTCCTGAAGGAACCCGCTCTGATTCCAATTGTTGGATTACTGAGAGGGGGTGAATCAGTAATAGAGAAATTCAATCCTTTTTAACCACAATATGCAAGTGTTATATCAATGTATAATTATCATCCAATAGCTGTAGAGTAAATAAACAATGAAAAAATGAGCAATCATACACATACACAGTACAACCGTGTTTTTACGTGGAAACCCAAAGCGGGAGAAAACCACATAATGTTTTTTATTATATGTCTTTAAGAATTACATTCATTGGAAGCACCGACTTCCTTTGTTTTCCATCTGCAACTGGAATGAGGCTCCAACCCCCTAATTTCTTAGGCTACAACCTGAGGGAATCTCCAACTCCCCAATTCTCTAGCTACAACTAGAAAGAGGCTACAACCCCCTATGTTCTTCAGCTACAACATGAAAGTGTATACAACCACCTATCATTTCCCCGTCCAACCTCCCTAATGTATAAGTAGAATTATGGAACCACTGTCACACAATCATTGTGAGATATACTGTTGTAAACCTGTACCAATCAACCTGCACCAAACAACATGTACCAATAACCTAAACCATGCATCAACATATACATCAACATGTAATCAACCTGTACCATAAACAAGTGAATCAACCATGCACTAATCTGTACCAAACAACATGTACCATGAACAAGTGCATCAACCATGCACCAAACCTACACAAATAACCTGTCACAACAACCTATCACAACAACCTATCTCATCAATCTTATCAACCAAATCAAATCTACTCACCAATATCAATCAGCAAGACAACTCTCAAAAATGTGCATCAACCAAGTGTAACACAACATCTCATAATCATCACCAAGATCAATATGTGATTCTAATAATATACCAATACAAGTATGCTACATCATCCATAAACCATGTGTCAACAATACTACTAACAAGTGTCTCCAACAATGTACAAAGTGTGTACCAATCATGTATCAACTACTCATCAACTACGACTCATCAAGATGTACCAACATCATCAACTATACACCTCATGTATGTGTCAACTCATCAACTACTTGTCTCAACCATGTACCCAACATGTACCTCAACCAAAAGCCCTCATCAATTTCATCATCCAAATCTTATTTGTAACTCTGCAATAGATCTGGTGTATATGATCACATACATGCAAACCTTCCTTAACTTTAACTACAAGAGACCAGCATTTTTATCAAACTTTACTTTAGTCTCACATGACTAGTTTTGGATTAGTCAACAACCCTAACTTGAAATAATCATAACTATGTACCTGTAATAAATAAAGATTTGAAAATAGTACAAAATGTTCTTCAGTGTGTTTTATACAATTCCTCCAGGTGTCACTACTTGGAACCTCTCATAAAAGGAGTTGTAGAAAAAATGGCATACCTTGTTGAATTCTGGCTTATTCTAGAGAGCGAACTTGTAGAGTGTGCCCTACACAGAATATTTGTTGTATGGATCTTAAACTTTTACACAGAATACTAAAGATTGTACTCTAACCAACACATTTTTTCTTACTAAATTTTGATATGTTAAGAAGAAGTTATGACGTTTTAACCCGAAACACTTGTTTTAGACTAGTTTCAGGACTAGCCACAAACTCTATTTTCCGCGGAGTGTAACTCCAAAAATACAACGACCCACAAGATGAAATTTGTACCATAGCTACTAGGATATGTTTTCTCAATGGCCTATCAATTTCATGATCTGAATCATTCTAGAAAAAAAAAATTATTGCAAAAATGGTAATATGACCTGTATATAACATACCTTAGAAAGCATCATCAAAAGAATTTATCATCCCTTGAATTTCGGCCTGATTTATTTCACCTTCTCTCTTAAATTCAGCTTAGATATCCTTTGGTTACCTCATTCACCTATAGATATTCAATATGATCAAGTGCGATTAAAATGAGAGAGCTTTGCCTCTTATTTATACTTTCATGTAGCTTCCTCAAGGGGTTATCTTTTAACTATCTTAACCCACTTTCCTTATTTTAGGGTTAACCAACTTTAACCACTTGTCCAATTAGTAATTTATCCATTAACTTTATTATTTAAATAATTTATTTTGTATCCACTTTGACTTATAATACACTCATCACTTCACTTTATCTCAAGGGGTTACCTTCTAACCATCTTAAACCACTTTCCTTATTTTAGGGCTAACCCACTTCTAACCACTTGTCAACTTAGTAATTTATCCATTAACTTTATTATTTAAATAATTTCTTTTGTATTCACTTTAAATTATAGTACACTCATCACTTCACTTTATTATTAACCTTATAAAAATCTCTTAAACCACTTTGACTACTTTGACCTTTTGGGCTTCTAGATGAATCATGAGAGTTCTTTAACTTCACATGACCATAAATCTCTAACCATGAGGATTTATGTGGTGTTCCCCATACCACTAGAAATTGCATGACATGTACTATCCATATAGAATATTATTACTTGAAAATATATCAAAACTCATACCATTATCCATCAAACAAACTTGGGTCCATTATCGAAACCTGGGTTCTTTAACTTCTCATGGCCATAACTCTCTAACCATGAGGAGTTATGTGACAATACACATACCAACAAAAATGGAATGACATGTACTAACCATCTATAATAGTATTACCTTCAAATATATTCAAACTCATACCATTATACATGAAACAACCTTGGGTCCATTACCCAAGCCTTTGTGCTACTGGAATTCACTATCGGACTTTTTCCAAGGGTTGATATCAATCACTAAGGGTTGACATCAATCTACAATATTACTCTCCAATTGTTGATATCAATGAATACCAACAATCCATAGCAACTGTCCATCAACCTAAGCCAATTGTCTGACAACTATAGACCCAAGGTCTTCAAATCAAAATTGTCGATGGTACGAGTCTACACTTTGCGAATAGATGTGTTGAAGTCAAACATACTGAGACACTGTTTGATTACCAACCATTGATTTATATTGTTAACAAAAGTGAGGCAACCCACCCATAATGATAATGGGCATCAAGGTACCTAGTACATTCTAAAAAAAGTGAATGAATGAGTTGAAGTCAGACACTTGTAGAATCTATTGATAAGGGGACATTGATGTATTCCCACTGTCAATAGTGAGGAAACCTACACTGATGACTACAATACCCAAGGTACTAATAAAGACCCTAGATCTTGATCCCAGATAAAATGATTCGAAGTTGATGGGAAGAGATACGCTAGGAGGGAATTAGGGCATCCCCCATCATCTAACATGAGGAACAACAGAAGGCCAAATATTTGGAAGGAAACAGATGAAAGATTGAACAAACACATAACCTAGTACATATCTCACATGCACAATATGGAATAGCACAGAGAAGATACCCTATGAGAAATTACCAATAATGAAAACCACTGATAGAGACAAGGGATTCCATGAATGAAGAAAATGGAACCCAAGGTATTGCACGAATCCCAAAGTATGAATAAGGTCTTGATGTCAAACACATGGGAATCTACTCAATCAATGACCAATGATATAATTTCATCTGCTGATCACAAGATAACCTATCAATGATGCAAATAGGCCCATGGTGCTATTGTAGTTCAAACTCTCATAGCGATGTGTCGAAGTCGATAAGAGTTGACCTGCTAGAAATAAGTCAATGGGGACCTTCCAGACTTGCATGAGTAAAAGAAAAAGGTGCTTCTTGATTCTGAGAAGTACTTGACATACGAGAAGGCTGACATGAAAAGTCAACAATTTTGAGGAGTGACCGACACATGATGAAACTTCTCTTAAACAAGTGCACAACACAAAAAGTGACTTGGGAAACATAGACTCAAGAATGAACAATGACATAAGTCTATGACATAGAAGGCATCAACACAATATCCATAGTGATTGGAAGGATAACCAGTAAAAGGAGTAAAGACTCAAAGATCATGGTTCAGTTTCCTAAGGCCATACTAAAAACCAATTTGTTGCGACGAAGAATCAAAATTTAGTGTCTTGTTCAAAGGTGGTGTGATTGTTGCCAAACATAACTAAGAACTTGACTATTTCTCATCCTTTTTTTTATATTTTATTTGTTTTCCTTTTTCATATTAGAAATCCTAAAAAAGAGTAAAAGAATGTTCTAATACAGTGGAAGAAACGAGTGTCGTGGATAAGAAAACTAGTTCCAAATGTAGGGAAGATACCTATGCTTAATGCAAGGAAAGCATGTAGGATATGGACACTCGAGGGAAAGTTTCCTCTAGGGATGCAAGTGTCAAATAGAAAAGGAAACGAATGAAAAGGAAGGAAATTGAAGAGAATGCATAAGCAACAACCTATATGACAACAAGATGAAGTCGAAATTAGGCTCAAAAGCGCAAGAGGCGGAATGCAATGCAATATTACAACTTAATACATAAATGGGGATCCCCATTGCATATTAGGAAGAATATGAATGATAAGAAGTTATGAGGCTTCAATATAAAGTCATGGTGAGACTAAATAGGGATCCCAAGCCTATGAAATTACTTCAACATGGGCATCAAAATGCGAACAAGGTTCTAACTAGGGAACCCATGAATAGTAGACTCTAGCAAGTGAATTACAATGAAACTCAGTGGGGTTGATCCTAAGGAAAAATAAACCAATAAATAGATAATGCAAAAATACATGGAGGGAAAATATAATCTATATGCTAGTTTCAATATCATCACATGTCAGAACATATCTACATGACAAAAAGGTTCCAAAGAAAAAAATTTCCAAATTCCTGTACATATGACCAACAACACTCATCCAAAAGTTAATAAATCCAATATATAAACCTTTGATAACCACATGTACTATGGAATAAAAAAATTTAAAATAACAATCCCTAAAAGTACAATATGGTACAAAGCATCGCATATCCTTGCAACTTATGCATAGTACTTCTTCAAGTATAGTTTATTGCTAGGCTCAAGCCAAGGGTTTATTTGGTATTCAACCTGTAAAGTTTCTAGTTTGGGAAGAAATAACAATATGCAATGCATATATTCCCAAGGTCTACCATTTGAAATCATGGCTTCAAGGATAGCTGCATCTTAATGAAATTAAACATCCAAAAAATCATCTAAATTGGGACTCGTTGACTTACAAATACCATGGCTTGAGGTCTCACAAATAGTAATATCATACTCAAGAGGAAACTCGAGATCACTCGGACTAGTAGGGGAAAGAAAGGGCTCTCATGCCCCCATTGGATAAATCACATGATCAATAGTCTAGAACTTATCTCAAGAAGGAAATCATGATTTTAAAGGATCCTTCTCGGAAGCAATTGAACACCGAGGATATGACGCCTCATAATTCACCTATGGTGGAGAAGAGTCTACTCAACCAATAGGAACATACCAATGGGTAACCTGATCCAAAATCGAATTAGGATGGTAATTATCAGATGAAAGTCGATCAATAGTGACAATGATTTCATTATGAGGGAAATGCATCACCCAAAAGAGTGTAGACACCACATCTTTCATAGCATATACATAGTCATGATGTGAGTCAAATTATATGATAATAATTATGTTACATTTTATCATGAATCTGGGTCGGTAAACTTGTGAGTGATAGGCACAATATATGCAGAGTTGATCTCAAAGTGTCTAACACACCATTCTCTAATGAACTACAAAGAAAAACTCTCAGAACTGATTTCTCATCTAACAATGAATACAGATCTTTATATTCAACAGTACTCTATAGGATTCACTCTATCAGTTAGATTGAGAACCCTCAATTAAAAAGTATAAACAATCAAAATGAGAAACTAATAAAGGAAGGAAAGATTTATATCATGAGCATTTTCCCACTAATGAAGAATTAGTAACAAGTATGTGCATATATTGCAGCTCTGACAACTCCTTGTTTAGAGGATCACCATTCACAACTCCTTGTTTAGAGGATCACCATTCACACTAACAGACAATTAAGCATGAGAATCTTGTTCCAAAAAAAACTAGTTTCAAGCCACACAACATAAATAAAACTATAGCTCAAAAAGACAAATAAACTCACACAACAAAAAGAAACCATTGGGCAACATATACCAGAGGGAGGGAGCCCTGCCTCCCTTGGAATACACTTCCAACAATTACTACCATGGAGAAATCTTAATCTACAACAAGTTATTTATTCCAAAATCCCCCCCAATTACAGTGATCGTCCTTACATTTATACATATAGCTTGCATCCCATAGAAGGAAAGTGGTTACAACAAAATGAGACCAGATCCCAAATGCATGGATCTACAACCAAGACAAAATTGATTAAGGCAGTGGAGGTTAACTAATGGTTGTTGGATACATTTAAATAACATAGAATCATAGCAATATGATCCTGGACAAAATTCATATTCCCAAATTCGTCCACAAGAGGTGCAACCATCCCGAACATTTTGGCGCTACAGGAATTCAAGGCACCACAAGATTTCTGGGAAAATCCATCTTGAATATCCTCCCATATCTTCCTGGTTTTACAATCTCTGAGAAATCTACTTGATTCTTGCTCAAATTGTCGTGCTTTACACAAAACCCATGTCTTCAATTTCCCAAATTTGTCTTTATCTATTTGGAAATGTCGTGGAAAAACTACTTCTAGAAACAGGTTGCTACATTATTACCGGTAGTCAAAGCCTACAATTCTAGTAGTCAGATAGATTGCAATCCTGGTAGTAACTAGAAATGACCAAAAACTACTACAACTTTTAGGGGTAAGCTAGGACATCACAAAATCTAATCAAAGCAATCATCAAAACATGAGAATTCATCCATATTAACATTTTTGTGCCTAATGAAGTTCACATAAGTAAAAATGGATGATAATAGATGAAATAGGATAATATAGGGTAGTGAAGGTGCAAATGTATAAAATAATCATGGAATGTTAAGCGAAAGAATCCTTGAAAGCCTGTCAAAATTGAGGCCCAACATACCCCCACACTCAAGGTCTTGCATGTCTTCATGCAACAAGGATGCATATGAAGTAATGTCTGGCTATGGTACATAACTTTCAATCCTTGCATGTTGATAACATCTTGTCTTCATTGTCAATGAGTTCCTTCTTTATTTTCAAAACTCTCATTTACTTTTCTTTTACATACAATTATTCTTTACATTTTTTCTATTTTCTTTCTTCATTACTATTTTTCTTTTTCTTTTTAGAAAGGTAAGATAGAGAACAAGGTATGGTCATGCAATCTAATGAAATCAGACTACCAATATGTAGTTGTTGTCATTCTTGAATGAGATTCTTTATGTGCATAGTAGGATAGTTTGTAAACTCGACATAGTTTTATAGGTTCTAAGAAATTTGAGTGGAAAAGGGATGTTTTGCCTCAAAACCTCAGAGTTTGCCATTGTGAGGGAAGTGAATGATGATGGATGGGTAGATGAATATGGAGTATAAAAGGTAAGGGAGTCGACTGAGGAAAGAATAAGAGGAAATCAAACTTCAAATCCTTATGTGCATGAATTCCATGTAAGATCACTACTTAAAAATAGAAATCTCTTACACAACTTTACCTCTCTCATATGTCTAATGATCTAAGGGACATTCACTGAACTTGTGTTTCCTAGGATGAAGGGAAATATATGAAACACCAACTGGAAAGAGCTCATAATGCAAGGCTGGAAATTTCCTGTAGATGGAAGGCATGTTAGCCACTCTGTCAAGCTATCGGAAATCTAAAAATGTTGAAACCAATTCTACAAATGATGACCTGTTGATACTGCTAATATGATGATTCTCTCTTGGGAGTCGGGGTTTATCTTCAAAAATTTTGTTTACACTCATTTTGATACCTCTGAATACCATAAATTGATTGTATATTGGTTGGTTTCGGGAACAAACTTGAAGGTAGGAATAATTATGTTTCTTATTCCTTCTCT